>QANU01036045.1:0-11364 GCA_003254905.1 Nissolia schottii | reverse complement strand
GGCATAAGTCCTTGGGAGAACCATTCCCCAAAAGCTAGCTATTAGGGATGGAGAGCCCAAGGCCTTATAAGGCCCCTCTTTCAAGGAAACTCACCCGATGTGGGACTCGTTACAATACACTCCCCTTCGAGAGCCGACGTCCCGACGGCTCCACTCTACGGTACTTCACTCGGCGCTTCACTCAGCCTCTTGCTGGTCAGCCCCTCCGGTCAGAACCCTCCGTAGGTAGCCCTCTCCGTTTGGCCGGCTCTCAACGAGAGCACCATTGTAACGGGCATAAGTCATTGGGAGAACCATTCCCCAAAAGCTAGCTATTAGGGAGGGAGAGCCCAAGGCCTTATAAGGCCCCTCTTTCAAGGAAACCCACCCGATGTGGGACTCGTTACAGCATCTCTATCACTTCCTAACTTCCAAGAGTCACCATCGCTTAACTATCGTCAATCCATGTATTTGTGATTTATTAGGAATTTAAAACTTATTTAACCCTATAATTAATAGGATTTTGTTAACAAGTGTCCTAAAGACACTTGTTAAGAATTCTGAAAGAGAAAGCTTTTATTGAAAGCATGAAACTTTTTAAATTTTCAATGCAAGAAAAGTGCAATAAGCACTTTGAATAAATTAAAAGCTTTCTTCTTATAGTTGTTTAACAAGTGTCCTAATGACACTTATTAGAAAACCTTAATTAAGGTATGCATAGAATCTTGAGTTAATTTTTGTCATTGTATAAGTTGACTAAAATTACAATTGATTATCGACCCACGAAAAGGGTTACAATTAATTTTTGAAACCATTCCTAGAGTAGCTTAACAGTATTTACCCATTAAACAATACATCAAATTTAATATTAATTATGCTCATTGTCTAAAGATTATTGATGTCCAAATATATTTCATATCGAAAACCAGCAATACACATACAACAATTTAAAAAATGTATTATATTTTTTGTAAAGATAAATCTGAATATCATATTCACACATAATTCATAAAATTTTAATCAAATTAACATTCTTAAAATATTATCATAAGTTAATCCAAGACAATTTTCAGTTTGACCAGTTTACAAAAAAAATTCATACATTTCTGCAATTGGTAAATTCAATTCCGAAACCGTTTTGAATTGACTTCAAATGGAACAACACGCAAGAGGAAAAAAGTCAACGTGTGAAGTTCACTCGTAGACTTCACATGCTTCATGCTTCAATGAGGCTGTTAACGTGAGCAAATGGGAGGGGTGAATTGAACTAGCCAACTAGTCTATGTGTTAAACTCTTTTTTCCCCTTTTTTGATGGATCTATGTGTTGAACTGTTAAAGGTATCTCAGAATATAAATGTTCATTAACGTAAGAGTGATAATATTTAGTACCAAAATTGAGTATTTAGTAACAATGTAAAAAAAAGCATATTACTATTACTAATATATAATGTAAATTATTAGTTAAATTTCTTGTGCATACCTAACCGTATGTTATAACATTACCAACAAATTTTTTAAGTGATCATCTTCTTAGACAGCATGTCAATTGCCACCTTATTAATTAAAAAAGCAACCGTCTAATTATAGCCATTGTGAAACATTGTTTGTAATTTTTTTTGGTCTTGGCACAAGTGGTTAACTTAATGACCCATTACAAAGTATCTAAAATAAAAATGACCCATTACTACATTACATGTTCAGATTTCAGACTCATTCACACTTCCGATTCCTAGTTCGGAAGTTCAGACTGAATTCTCTCCCAAACTAGAAAATGAAAATGCAAATAATTTATTGAATTTGGCATTGTGATTTATGTGGATCACATCATCTGAATTCTAATATTCATGTAAAAATATAATTGAAAATGAGAAGCAGGAACCCTTAAGTAATGGTTAGATTAACTTCGCGGTATGAACTATGCTATTTTTTTTTTTTGAAAGAGTCCTGCCTTTTTTAGATGGTTTATGAAACTCTAACCGTTATGGGAGAAAAAGTCTATAGACCAAACCAGGCCAGCAAAAAGTATGTAGCACAAAACTGAAAATCCACAATATTAAGCACTACAGGTGTTATCCACCAAATAGTGTTAAACATAAGCTCCTATAACTCATGATAAAACAGAAACATCCTTATTCATAGTTTCATACGAATCTATCCCCTTAATAGCAACCACCACAGCATGCCAAATAAAATCCCATGATCATAGGGATTCTGCTTGGCTATCAAATAGTTGATCCGTAGCCATTCCTCATAACCTCTACTAAGAGTATGTTATTATGACAATAACTTTTGTAAATATTATTTACTTAGAATATGATCTAATATTCGAGTGAAACAACTTATTTTGTGGCTTATCTTCTTTGCTTACTTTCCATTTTTTTTGTTCCCACCATTTCTATTTAGTAGTTACTTAAAGAGGATCCCGATCTTATTATCATCTTTGAAAGGTTTCATATGTGAACCTACCAAATTTACCAGTCTTTCGAATCATTTTTAGCTTCTTCGGTAAAATGGTGCAGAATTTGAATCAAGAACATAATCAAATAATAGAGTATCATGCCAATAATAAAAGTAAAAGGTGAAATATGAAAGAGGTATTTATAGCCCTTTAACACGATCAGCGATTATGAGACAATTAATAAGCAATCAGATCCTAAAAAATGTTCTAATATTCTTATTGAAATTAGAGAAAACATTCCTTAGAAATAAAACTACTAATACCAAAACTCCCATTGCCAAATTGAGGCGCTGGTCTCTTCATTCCTCGATAAGGGAGAAAATTCAACTGTAAATAAAGTCAATAGTGCTCTGTGAAAGTATCCTACACATAAACCATGGGATCCAAATCAGAAAACTTCTTCCGGCTACCAGCTAAAAGGAGTAGAGGAGACCATACACTCGTCATCAAGAACTGTCTTGACCTTGTCATGAAACAATGCTGGTGTGGCATGAATTTCGAGCATACAAGAAAAGGCTCGGTATCCTGCGAAGATTTCTGGTTACAGCACGTCAGGCTCAAGGATAACTGCCCAGTTTGCATGTAAGAGCAATTGCGGTTTGATTCATATGACAGTTACTTGGGGCACATAAGAAGAGGATTAACAACCTGCAGAAATGGTTCGCAAATACATGCACCAAAAATCCCAAGAGCTCCACCATATAACATGATAACACCATGTTTAGCATCATGTTTATTTCTAATGCAAACCATAACATAATCTAATAAAGATTTCGAGCCCTGCGACAGGGGTAGTAGAATCAAAAGGCAATTACAGAAGATGAGTGTGATGATGAGCAGAGGAGTCAAGGCATAGAACCGAACCGTAAACAATCTCAAAAACACTCTAGGTTGAGTACCAACTAGCAAAAATATAGTGTGCAACTTAAAAATATACAGAACCAAGCTGCAATAGCACGGCTTCTTTGCTACACAACACTTCCAAACATGCATATCAAAAAGAGACTATTTCAAAAGAAGAATTTCAAAAGATGAACCAAACTACCACAACCAACGCCTTGCATAAAAACAAAATCAAAAATACAAAGAGACTATTTCACCTTGAATGTGCTTACTAAACATCATATCAAAAAAGAACTATGAGTATTTCACCTTGAATTTAGCAACCTCTTCGCTAACGTCCTTCATATCCCCTTGGGTGAAAATCAACGCCACGTTACCCTGATTCACATTCACAAAGTTAGAACCACAAATTCTCCTCAAATCCCTAACGAAATGACAATTTTTTTGGAAGAGTTTTTTTTTTACCCTAAGGAGGGGGATAAGGTTGAGATAAGCCTTGTTTCCGGTCCTCTGAGCTTCGAGGCTGAAAGAGCGCCTCATCATGGAGTTCTTCCCCATGACGACGACGGAGTCGCCCTTCAAGCACCTCCGGATGCCGTTGATCTGGTTGGAGCCAACGTTATCGGAGGTAACCACCAGAACCTGGGTGTAGTCCTTCAGAAGCTTCAACATCTTGGCATCGAATGCCGCCTTCGACACTTTCGCCGCCGATCTAGTTCGCCCTCTCCGCCTTCGCAAATTCCCCCACTCTCCCACACTCATTTCATTGGCTACATTCTCTGGCCACACGTGGAAGAAGACCTCTGACTGCTATTTTAACTCCGCAAAAATACTTGAATTTTTTTAGAAATTCATCTATATAAGATAAAAACATTAAAAAAATGACTCTCATTTTTTAAGGGTGGTATTATTTGAATATGAGTTTACTCTAATATCCATAAAATTTAAGATATTGTCATATATTTTACTAGCTTAAATTGTTATTATTTTAAATTTGTTATTAAATCACAATCCTTCAAATACAAGAAGATATCAATATATTCATAAAATCATGGTAAAAAAAAACCTTTCAATATAAGTTTAGGGTTGAACCTCAAAAAAAATTTCATGTGTAAATTAGTGAAGTGTTCATAAATGTGAAAAACAAATGGATGATTTTGGATAATAAGTGATGACGTTATTACCTAATTTATTAGTCATATATGTTAATTTTTAATTTATTTGCACGCAAATGTTCAATGGATGATAATATTATCCTTGCCAAGTAAATGACTCAAATTCTAAGGTATGAATGTGAAACCCCCAATTATTTATACACAAATTCCTTGTGTCTAGAGGCATTGAACAAAAGTTACACACAAATATCATTTCTATTTTATTTATCCAACCATTTTTCTAACAATAATATTGTAAATATATATATATATATATATATATATATATATTAAACTGATAATATGACATAAGAACTATGATCGTCTCTTTTGTTTTTTAACAAACATAACATGGCCGCGTATACATTTTCACTTTTTTAGGTTGTGTTTGGATGGAGAATTTTAAAAAAATAATATATATTTTTAGGATATTTTAATTTTTTTATGATAAATATTGTGTTTGGATATTTTATTATGAAAATTTTTAAAATTCAAATAATTTTAATGAGGTATTTTAATTACTCAAAACAGGGTTTGAAATTTCTTCTATCAAGAGGGCATTTTAAATTTCATTATCTTTCTCCTTAAAGGTCTCAAGTTTAAACTTATTCATGGTAACAAAAAGAAAATAAATTTTATTTTCTCTACTAAACGTCTCACGTCACAATTAAAATAAAACATAGCACTCTTCTTTTACATTTTTTACCCTCATTGGAGATCAAACCTTATCTTTTAGTTACATATCATTTTTCCTTATCAAGTTGTATCTCTGTGTTCTATTCAAAACTTTTTTGTTGTTGAAATTCTCCATTTCTGTATTTATTTTTCTTATTGCTTTTATGAGTGTTTTTTCTTCTTTTTTAAATTATACCATTGTTCTTTTTCTTTTGTGTTTATGATGATTTATGGTGTTATGCACACAAGGATTGTGATATTTAGAATTTTGGGTTATATAAAGGAAATAGAGATCTATGGCCAAACCAGAGACAGAAATAAAAAGCTATTTTTAAAAAAAGTTGAATGAGTAAAAATGTAAAAAACAACTTGGAGAAGACAATGCAATGCACAATTAGACAATTCAATGCACAATTGCCAGCTCGCACAATGCACTTTTTTTTATATAGCTTCTTGATAGAGATTAAGAATAATGAAGTCAGACAAATCAAAAAGCTTCCAATCAAAATAATTATCCAAACATTATATTTTATAAATGATAGAATTTAAAATGAATCAATTCAAATTCTTTGTATTTAAAATTTTCTAAAATTCTCAAAATGACTCATCCAAACATAACCTTAATGTGTTTAGTTTTTAATTTAGAAGTATCAAAATTGATTATAGGATTTTAAAAGTGAAAATTCGTCACTTATCAACTAGCCAGAATCAATTTGGGGGATAACACCAATTTTTCAAACATGCACTTTATTACCATGAGCCTCTCATGTATGACACTATCTTACATACTTTTTGGTTAGTCACATTTGATTGGGTCAAACAATGTTCCTACCTAAATATGGTAAATGGGCTTTTAGGTTCTTTGTCGGGCTGGTCTTTAAAATAACATGTATTTTGGTCAAGCTATAAAATGGGATGGGCTCAAAAGATATCCTTATGGGTCAGGCCCAAAACGTATTGCTGAGTTGGCAGTGCGGGACCCATTTTGTTGAGATGTCACCAAGTTCGATTCTACTTTGGGAAATAGTAGAATGGTTTGGTTTGGTTTGGTTTAGTTTGTTGAGATCTTTGGAAGAAGCTCTCTCATGGCGTCCACCTACAGGGACCGCACGTCGGAGTTCCGGTCACTGACGGAGACTCTGAAGAAGATCGGAGGGTCCGCACCGCCGCCTGCGCCACCGCCGAATCAACCGGAAAATGCTCCGTCCGCGTCTCAGGTGTCCCATTCCAAATCTGAATTCAACCGGAAGGCCTCTCGAATCGGGTTAGGTATCCATGAAACCTCACAGAAGGTCGCGAGGCTCGCTCAACGTAAGTACAATTTGACATTTAAAAATTATAATTATAAGTTGCTGATATTTTATTTTAATTCAAATTTGTAGCTAATAATGTATTCTCATTTGTCAAATCAATCCTTGACAAAGAACTCAAAATTTTCAAATTAGTTTCTAACATGTTAATGTAATTGGCTGATTGGAGTAACGGATTACAATATAAGGTTTGAAGTGGTGAATTTTAAATGTGTGCGTTTATGTGTGGTTGCATTGCAGTGGCGAAGAAATCTTCGATGTTCAATGATCCGATTGTGGAGATACAAGAATTGACGGTTGTGATTAAGAACGACATCACTGCGTTGAACTCGGCTCTCTCGGATTTGCAGACAATTCAGAACATGGAGATGGCTGATGGGATTTACTCGGATGATAGGGTTGTGCATTCCACTGCTGTTTGTGATGACTTGAAGAGCAGACTCATGGGTGCTACTAAGCAGCTCCAAGATGTCTTGACTACTAGAACAGAGGTTAATCAATAAAAAGTTTTTTTTTTTTTAAATTATTTATTTAATGAGTGAATTAGTAACTTAGTTCCTGGATTTAACTATCTGTTTTTGAAATTACGAAATTTGAATAAACTCATTTTGTACTTGTAGTATCAGGTTCAAATCTTATGAATAAAGCGCTAGCAAAACTTTATTGTTATAGCAGGCAGGTGAATATGGCTCGACATAGATTAGTTGAGGTCCAATGAATTGTGGATATTGGTGGTTTAAGATTAGCTGGTAGAGTTATAAAGTTCAGGAACTAAATATTGCTACAAGAGTGTGAATTCAGGGACTAAGTTGTTGGTTACATTTTTTTTTAATGGCTAATGCCCAATTATTCTTCTTATCAATGCAATTAATATTGTGCATATCCCACAGAATATTAAGGCTCACGAGAATAGGAAGCAGATATTTTCCAAGAATGCATCCAGAGAGAACCCTTTTCTGAATCACCCAAAGCCAGCCAATGAGCCACCCCCATGGTCAGATTCATCAAATGAATCTGAAAGCTTGCTGCAAACATCGGCGTGAGTGATTTTCTATCAAGTTTTAGGTTAGCAGATGTTATACTATGACTTGAATGTACCTTTTCATTGCAATTTCCATCCATGTGTGGGGGATGTCACTAAGTGGGAACCTACAATAAAGTATGTCATAGCTAATCACATTTCTCTACTTAATGATTATACTTTTAATACTTGTGATGTAGTTTGGCTGTGCATTTTTTTAAAAAATAAAATTGTGTCTTTATGATTTCAAGGGTGCTTCAAGTTTTTCTTTTTTGTTTTTAAAAAAGATATTGTTATTGTTGTGGTGGTTCTCTCATTGTAAAAATTTATGATTAATTAATAATGGCTTGATGTGCCTCTCTTATTTATTTTTATAGTTCATGTTTAAATGGTAAACCTATGAAAGATTAATTACTGTAAAATGATTCATATATCGCTCGTGCAGACCATTGTCAAATGGAGTTCAAGCTGGCAATCAACTAAGGTATGTTTAAATTTTCTCTTAAAGCTAGAACGTCAAATTGTCCTATGTTCTTCTAAATAATGTGGCTATATGTAGGTCTGAAAATCCAAGTTTCACCTAAACAAGTGGCTTCCTTTTGGTCGTCATAGATCATTTAATCTCTAACCTCCTGTGAAGTTGAATCCTTTGGATTGTTGTTGCTTTCTTCCTTTTATGTAGTGAGGGACACAAGGCTTCTGCTAAGATTTGATTATGCTTCTTGCAGAATGAGGAAATGTTTACAAGTCTTAATAAGGCCACTTCATAGTTAGCATATTAATCTGAGAATGTGGGTAGGAAGCCAGCTATATGTTGAGATAATCACTTGGGTTTCTTAGAATTTTGAGGCTCTATCAAATATGGTGATGGATTTCTTTTTTCGGTTTGAATTTGCTTGAACTTCCTTCTCTCTCTGTGTCTGTGATTGATATTGTTTGTCCATTGCATAGATGAAAGAACATCCTGCCCAACAAGAACAAACATTTGATGGGTGTCAGTTATCTTTTCTAGTTTAGTTGATCTGATTCCTATATTCCAATTAGTCAATTATGAATGACAAACATTGTCTTTTTGAATTTTTCCTCAGCACTAAAATGTTTTGTATCTTACTTTGACTGATTTTAATTTGGATAAATATCGTGCCATTTCTTGTGTTAATTACAGAGCAACTTGCTTGCTGGAGTTCCCTTATAGTTTTTCTAAAATACTGTAATAGCACCTACTTAAAGTTAAAGACTTAAACATCTTGATGTCTACATCTCTGCTGGTTGGTAATTTGCTTCCATAAATGATTTTGAAATGATCAAAATGTCACAAAAGATAGGTGTTTAATGTGTTCGTTCAATTTTGGAGCTTGTTACATACATCTATTTGCCTAGCAACTAACCAAAGCTTGCGAATGCACTGGCTAGTCCTTAGGTTCTTGAGATGCGTTGCTTTTGGGTATGAATGAATTGCTTAAATTTTCTAAGTATGCTTGCGATGTAAATATTTTTTTTATCTAAAAAGTGAACTTGTGGTAAATTTGCTGATACAGACGAAGGTTAGCAGTGGACAACACTCCATCCCCACAAATGGAAATGTCTATGGTACAGCAGGTTGTTCCTCGTCACGATAATTATGCTCAAAGTCGGGCAACTGCTCTGCACAATGTGGAATCTACTATCACAGAACTTAGTGGGATCTTCACGCATTTGGCTACTATGGTTGCCCATCAAGGGGAGCTAGCTATCCGGTTTTCTCTTTTTTCTTGATTATTTGATACTTTCCGATTGCTGCAGCAGTGCACTACATTTTTCTTCTCTTTATTGAGTCTTTGCTGTAGCCGTTGAGATGTTCTAGCAAGTATGATTAATTCTGCATAACTGTCTAACTGGCATGGGCAGGATTGATGATAACATGGATGAGTCATTGGCAAATGTTGAAGGAGCTCACAGTTCTTTATTGAGGCATCTCAACCGAATATCATCAAATAGGTGGCTTCTAATCAAGATATTTGCCATTCTGATACTTTTCCTAATGATCTTCATATTCTTTGTGGCTTAACATACTTTTGCATATGCCAATTACAAGAGTCTTACTTGACGGCTTTCTTGGATTTCGCTCTGTCCTTCTGCGGACACAAAAATGCAATAGCAGCTAACGGATGCTGTTTTTGCATGTAGATAGGGCTTATCCGTAAACCTTTGCATTCCATATTTAGTCGTTTGATAAACTATAGGCATTTCTAAATATTTTGGTGGCATATTAGCCCCCAAAACTTTTTAGGAGTTTGAATGCAGATTAAGCAAGTTAAGTTAGAATTATACAAGTGCTTAATAAACTAATACATAATCACAATACTGTTGTGGAAGGTTAGGGAGACTTGTATTTTGTGCGTGATATATTTTCTAAGATGCAAAAAACTGGGAGAAAGAATAGACTGTCGCATGCCTGCCTGTTACCAAATTGGTGGTAACATACTAGAAGTCCTGTGTTTCAGTTACCTGCACGATGTAAGAAGCTTTTGGATATTGCAATATCAAATTGATTTATTTCTTTGAAGTTTAATGTGTGAAGTAGATGTTTTTTACAAACCACCGTTTTTGTCTTTAATTGCTATGCCTATACTCACAAAGATCTTTGGTAGATCATTTCTAGTAGAGAAGTAATAGTATGACAATTAAAATAAATAATATTGGGGCAATTACAAGACATGGAGTTTATTATGATAGGACCTACTATAAACTCTATGTCTTTGTGAGTGTAATTTGGCTTGCTCATCTTAGTTGTCATTATGACATTATTCTTTTTTATAGTTTTTGGTAGCTTGTTTTATAGAGGAATTTGAAAAACTTGAAAAACGACACCTGGCTCAAAATTAACGCATACAATTATTGTATCAATACAAAGAAAAACAGTCCAATAAATTTACCAATAAAAAGATATGCTTGCATTTTGAATTTTAAACGAAGCCAAGTATGCACCACAACACCAAATTAACTTTATGTTAAGTGCATTTCACTTTTTCTATTGTTTTTGTTTTTTCATTGCTGGGAATAACAATGACTAATTATTTTGTAGTAATTAAATTTACATAAAGTGATAGACCGATCATAAAATGTTTTTCCATTCACCGAAGGTACATGTTTTCCAATTTTAAAAAAAAGTAATTAAGAAATTAATTTTTGACATAGAGACTAAAAGCTAAAAACATATTTTTCTAATAAACTACTCTTTTTAGTTTATAAAAAAAGGGTTGAAAATAAATTTTTTATTTTAAATTTTGATTAACTTTAAAAATTAATGCAAATATCTAAAATCGATTATTTTACCAAAAAAAGTTAAATCTTGAAAAATAAATTAAAAAAAAAGGCGCTCAATATAAACTACTGCCACATCACCCTTAATGATTATTTTCTTATTCTGTTGGGGACCAACAAAAGAATCTACCTGACTTGCAAACGCACTCTCCTTTTCCTCTATGTATTTTACGAAACTGAAAGTCTGAAAGAGTGTGACTGTTGTGTCGTTGCTTTCAACCTTTTGCATTTCATCAACTTTCTTCTACTACTACTGACAACGGCTACTTCCCTCTTCCTCTTCTACTTCTCGTTGATTTCAATTCTCCCATTTTTGCATTACAAGCCTCGTTCTTCAGCTGAAGCCAGAAAGGTAATGAAATTGAATGAACGCTTCATGTTTTCTTTTACCAATTCTGAAAGGTGATGATGACGTGTTAGTAATTTTTCAATTCCAAAATCTGTTTGAAAATAATAAAATAAAACGTGAAATATACGAATTAGTCTTGTATATTTGCCTGATTAAGATTTGTCTGTAACTTTTGTCGCTTATTTATATATTTAATAATCTTCAAAAGTTCTGATTTCGCCGATTGTAAATTTATAAATTTGTGAGTGTGTACGAATTTTCGAAGAACAAA
>QANU01036014.1:0-30452 GCA_003254905.1 Nissolia schottii | reverse complement strand
AAACAAAACAAATGTTCAACCAAAGCATAAATTCAACTACAGGAATTAAAAGTACTAAACTATCACAACTAAAATAATGTCAAATCAAAAACCAGAAAATTACAAACATAAATAAAGTTCTAAAACGCGAAATCACAGATCGGTATCGCTTGGAAAATCAAGGTTGTCGAGTGAGACATCGTTGTGAACTTTTGCGAAGTCCGGAACTTGCTTGGCTAGCCGCTCAATGTCACCACGCAGATCGGTATGAATGGAATCAATCCGACCATCAATGTGGTCAAACCGAGCAGTGTGGGCGGCCTGCATGTGATCCAATCTCTTGAGAATCATCTGGAATGGGCTGTCAGAACTGAAGGAGGGTGGCGGAATAACCGGAGCAGAAGATGATGCAGATGTGGATGGCGGACGAGGAGGTGTAGAATCTCTGGAATCGGCCTTGTGACGGAATACCCCATCAACATCCTTGTAAATTCCTAACTTAGGTAGGATGTCAGTATCGATCTTCTGAGACTTGACATCTACCTTCAAGGTAAATTCTCCTGCAACTGGCACACCATAGTTCTGAAAAATTTGTGAAATAGCAAGCGCATATGGTAAAGCTCCAGCCCGGTCACACTGCAGTAGCATATGCTGCTGAACTAAGTAAGCCCAATTGATCTTCTCCTTGGTCTTCAGGCCATACATAATCTGTAATTCGAGATCACTGATTTGGGCATGGTTTGAGACCTGGGGTAGAAGAACATAGCTTAAGAAGTAATGCAGCAATCTGTCACCGGCAGTCAAGGGACCAACAGGCAGGATGTCCCTTGATCTTGCAGACTCCAACCTCTGTCGTTTTTCTTGAAGTTGTGCCTCTGAAAAGTGACACAGACTTTGATCAAACGACTTCCTATTGAAGCCCTCCCATGGGCACAGTATCTCATTACTCAACTTTCTTCCCTCATAAGGAAGTCCCAGACAATTTCCCAAGTCTTCCAGAGTCATAACAATGTCAATTCCTTTCACTTGAGAAACTAATTTATGATTCAGGAGTTTCCTATTACAGTAGAAAACCTTAACCAATTCAGGATAATAGGAGCCATGTAAAGCAATGAAATTTGGCATTCCTTGATATTCTAACATTTCAGGGAACTCTAAACCAGCAGAGGAAAAAGAATTGAGGATACCATATTTGGGATTGAGGATTGGACGCTCCAAGAAGTGAGCCAGAAACCTCTTCTTCTGGTCCTCTATAGTCAAGAGCTTTGAGATGTTGAGGGGGTCTAGTCCATGGCCAACATTCTTGGTGCGGGCTCTTTTGGAACCGGAGGCAGAGCCAGAAACAGCCATTGAAGCACAAGAATGAGAGTTCGGTTTTGTGAGGGGAGAAGAAATGGCTTCGGTTTTGAAAGAGAGATATGAGAGGAAAGAGATGCCAAGTTTGGTTTGAATGGTGATGGAGGCAAGAACAATGAAGGATTTTGAAGCCAACAAGCCAAACCACATGAATTTGGTGAGGATTTGTGGAGAGAAAAAAGAACAATGGAGAAGAAGAAGAAGTGTTCTTCGGAGAGGAGAAGAGAGAAAGTGCTAATTGATAAGTGCCCATTTACACAAAATTGACATATCAAAATGGCACTTATCTGTTATGTTTTTAAACAAATTATCTAATTAATTTCCCATATTTTGTAGGATTTCTAATATATTTTGAAGATGGATACAAGCAGTTTAATTAAGGAATAATCCCATAAAAGAAAAGGGCAGAATTGGAAAGGAATGACAAAAAGCAAGAAAAGTATGGGAGCCCGCTTTGCGTAGCAGTTACTAAAAACGCGATAACTAGAGCTACAGATATCGGATTGAGGTGGTTCAAATTTCTAGTTAAAGCTAAGAGAGAGATCTACAACTTTCTAGTTCGGACCAAGACAAGATTCTCACTCAGAACGCTGCTAAGAACTCCGCGGAACACCAGTCGCCAAATTTGACTTCAAAAGTGCAGCCGCCAAATTTGAATTCAAAAGTCCAACCACCAAACTTGAATTCAAAGGTCCAGCCACCAAATTTGAATTCAAAGGTCCAGTCGCCAAATTTGACTGCGCCAAGAAAGACCTAGAAAATTCAAGCTGCCTCCACCTAACTTCAGAATTTTTTCTATAAATAGGGAGGCAGTTTACATCTTAAAAAAGGGGATTCCATAACATATTCTCCCCTCCATACTTCATTCTTTTTACATTTCTTTTGTACTTCAAAGCCTAGTTTAGATTAGGAACAAAGAGGAGGCATGTGAAGGAGCCGGGAGATCAAGGAAGCTCGGCGAAGCCATGACCATGATAGCGTGAGTACTTGTCATGGTAAGCGTCTAGACCTTGCCTCCGAGATACTCTCGTAAGATGGATTCCTAATCCTCTTTTTGTTGGGATTTTGGTCATTATTGTAGTTGCTTGTATCCATGTAACTATTATATATGAATCTATCTTTTTCTTATGATTTGCTTGAATGATTTCATGCCTAATGCTAGTTTTGTTTAGTGTTTCGATTCTTGATTTGGGACTTATTTACATGAACGAAAGTTATGCTAATTAGGTCATAACCAAATTGAAATCAATAATACTATGCTTAACTAGAACCTAGACTTGAACGTTGTGAACGAAAGTTACAACCATTAGAGTCTGACCTAAATCATTTCATCTAACCTTGTTGCCGTAACTGGAATAAAGGTTAGCCGTTTTAACATCTGAATTAATGATGGCGTACCTTGTTAAGCTAGTGTGCGAAAGTGACAGTTTAACAAGGGAAACCTATGATCTTGTCATGCGCGAAAGTGATGACAAGTTAAGAACTGGTGGCGGGCAATCAAACGATAGTTCTAGGTAATTAGTAACTGGATACATGAAACTATGATGTGATTAAAATTCCCAACAAGCTCTGGAACTACCTCTGATTTGTTTCCTATTTTATTTTCCTGTCTTTTATTTATTTAGTCTATTTAAATATAAATCAAATCACAAATCTTTCACCTCATTGTTTAATTAAATGAACTCAAGAATGGTATTTTACAACTCCCTGTGGGATCGACCATACCCTATACTGCAATTGGATTCCTTTTGGAATCTGAAAGCCGTAAAGTAGGTATGTATATATAAATATTTAATTTGAACGACAAAAGCGCATAGAAGCTTTCAACGAGCTTGGCATGGTTGTGACAAAATCAAAGCCGTGTCAAGATCCGAGAAAGTGGTTAAAAAGGCTTTCATCACTAATCGATTACAAAAGTGGCCAAAAAGTGAATAAAACTTAATATAACCAGCCAGTAATCGATTACCCAACTCCGATAATCGATTATCCAATCGAAATTTTAGCCTTGTAATCGATTACTAACTTATGTAATCGATTACAGAAGGAACAAATTGTGAGTGAGTAATCGATTACATCGATTTGTTAATCGATTAACAGCCCTTGTAATCGATTACTTGCATGAGTAATCGATTACAGCAAGCAGTTTTGCTATTTTGAAATAATGGAACTGCCTATAATCGATTACCACGGGTGTGTAATCGATTACAAGCCTAAAAATTTCAAAAAATTTTAAATTTTGAAGACTTGAAACATATAAAATCAACATATAGCATATTTTCCCTTCTAAGACTATGCAAGTAACACAATAGACACCCAATCACAAATATACAGACGATAATGGATGATTTTATGATATATCAATCTTGTCCAGAATTCCCAACTCTCGTCTGATTTTGTAAAAAGATTCTTTTGCTAACGGTTTTGTTAATATGTTAGCAAGTTGATCATGTGTTGCAACAAAATTCAGTTCTACTTCCTTCTTCAACACATGATCTCTTAGAAAGTGATGTCTTATGTCTATGTGTTTTGTCCTAGAATGCATTACAGGATTCTTGGTTAAATTGATAGCACTTGTGTTATCACAGTTTATAGGAATACAACCCAGGTCAAGACCGAAGTCTTTTAACTGTTGCTTGAGCCACAAGACTTGTGCGCAACAACTGCCGGCCGCAATGTATTCAGCCTCAGCAGTGCTTAAGGCAACACAAGCTTGTTTCTTGTAAGACCAAGAGACAAGAGCATTCCCTAAAATGTGACATGTACCACTAGTGCTTTTGCGTTCGGTTTTACAACCCGCAAAATCAGAATCAGAATAACCAATTAGCCTGCATGTGCTACCTCTAGGAAACCACAACCCGACATTGACAGTGCCTTTCAAATACTTCAAAATTCTTTTTACAGCACTCAAGTGGGATTCTTTCGGAGATGATTGAAAACGAGCACACAAGCAAACACTAAACATAATATCAGGTCGACTTGTAGTCAAATATAATGAGGATCCGATCATACCTCGATATTGTGTTTCATCAATGGGCTTTCCAGATTCATCTTGGTCGATATAAGTGCTTGATCCCATTGGTGTTGCTATTGCTTTGCAATCATCCATTATATATTTTTGCAAGAGTTCTTTGCAAAATTTTGATTGGTTGATGAATGTTCCATTCTTAGTTTGCTTAATTTGCAAACCAAGAAAGAAATTCAATTTACCCATCATGGACATTTCAAATTCTCCTTGCATGAGATTTGAAAATTCCTTGCATAAAGTTTCATTAGTTGACCCAAATATGATATCATCAACATAGATTTGAACTAGTAAAGTATGACTTTTGGATCTTTTTATGAAAAGAGTTGTGTCAACTTTACCTTTTTCAAATCCTTTTTCACACAAGAATGTGCTTAGTCGATCATACCATGCTCTAGGAGCCTGCTTGAGGCCATAAAGTGCCTTCTTAAGTTTATATACATGAGAAGGTTTTTTAAAGTCTTCAAACCCAGGAGGTTGTCGAACAAAAACTTCCTCTTGTATATAACCATTTAAGAATGCACTTTTGACATCCATTTGGTATAATTGAAAATTTAATGAACAAGCATATGCCAATAGTAAACGGATTGCTTCTAACCTGGCCACTGGAACATAGGTTTCGTCATAATCAATTCCTTCCTCCTGATTGTATCCTTGTGCCACCAATCTTGCCTTGTTTCGTACAATGATGCCATTTTCATCTAATTTGTTTCTGAACACCCACTTTGTACCGATGATTTGTTTGTCTTCGGGGGCAGGTTCAAGTTCCCATACTTCATTTCGAGTGAACTGATTAAGTTCATCTTGCATGGCAAGTACCCAGTGTTCATCTTTTAGTGCATCATGTACTTTGGATGGCTCGATTTGTGACACAAATGCCACGTGCAAGCAAGCATCGTTGAGTTTTAATCGTGTTGTTACCCATCTTGATATATCACCAATGATTGTGTCAATTTGGTGATCTTTGTGTGTTCTCCACTCCTTGGGTAGATCATCCTGAACTGGCTCTTCTACTTGATCATTCTCAAGATTGTTTACTCCTTGGATTTGATCGGAGTTTCTTGGTATAGGATCTTCACTTTCATCATCATCAATAGAAACAACTTTTTCCTCCTTGGAGGGGTTAGTTTCATCAAAAGAAACATGAACAAATTCTTCAATGGTATGGGTTCTTCTATTGAAGATGCGAAATGCTTTGCTTGAAAGTGAGTAACCAAGAAATATACCTTCATCCGCTTTTGCATCAAATTTTCCAAGATTTTCTTTGCCATTATTCAGAACAAAACACTTTGTGCCAAAGATATGAAAATGTGCAATATTTGGCTTTCTACCCTTGAACAACTCATATGGAGTTTTCTTTAGGAAAGGTCTAATTAGAACTCTATTAGAAACGTAGCAAGCCGTGCTAACTGCATCTGCCCAAAAGTACTTAGGCAAATTTGTTTCATTAAGCATGGTTCTTGCTAGTTCCTCAAGGGATCTATTTTTCCTTTCCACAACTCCATTTTGTTGAGGTGTTTTAGGAGCGGAAAAGTTATGAGAGATTCCATGTTCACCACAAAACTCTTCAAATGATGCATTTTCAAATTCACCACCATGATCACTTCTAATAGATGCAATTTTCAAAGACTTTTCATTTTCAATAGTTTTAGCAAATCTTTTGAATGCATCAAAAGCATGATTTTTGTGTGATAAAAACAGAGTCCAAGTAAACCTTGAGAAGTCATCAACAACTACAAGACCATAATAGTTTTCTCCGAAACTCTTTGTCCTTGATGGACCAAATAAGTCCATATGGAGTAACTGAAGAGGTCTAGTAGTTGAGACAACGTTCTTAGGTTTAAAAGAAACTTTGGTTTGCTTTCCCTTTTGACATGCATCATACAATCTATCTTTAACAAATTTGATCTTTGGCAAACCAATAACTAGATCATGCTTGACAAGTTTATTTAAGTGATCCATGTGAATATGTGCTAAACGTTTATGCCATAGCCAACAATCATCATTGCTTTTTACCATTAGGCATGTATTCTTAGATGATATATCTTCTAGTGAAATCATAAAAACCTTATTAACTTGATATCCAGAAAATTTCACTTCTTGGGTTTTCTTGTCTTTCACTATACATATATCATCTTCAAATCCAATTATGAGACCTTTATCACATAATTGGCTAATGCTAAGCAGATTGTGTCCTAGGCCTTCAACATATAGCACATTTTCAATGGTAGTTTGAGGAGGCGTACGTATTCTTCCAATGCCAATTATTCTTCCTCGTTCATTGTTGCCATAGGTTACGAATCCTTTGTTTCTTGGCATAAGAAACGAGAACTTTGATTTGTCGCATGTCATGTATGAGGAACAGCCACTATCAAGATACCATAAATCACTTGCCATCCTCATACATATCTGCAAAACAATTTAAAAATGAGAATAAGGTACCCAATGTGCTTTGCGTCCTTGCTTGTTAGAACCTTTCTTAACCCACTTGTTTAGACCATTTGGAACACCATATTTTTTAATATAGCATGCATTGTTGGTGTGTCCTTCTAAACAACAATAACTACATATATACTTTCTTTTAGGAATCAAATGATCTTTCCTTGTCACATATTTATTTGAAGCATGGTAGTTATTAGGTTTAGAAATAGGCTTTGAAATAGGCACTTTATAATTGCTATATCTTATTTTACTATCTCCATTATACTTAGGTTTTGATTGTAAAATCTTTTTCTTTGCATGCAGATTTGATTGTGGATTAATAGCTTTCACAAACAAGGTTTTCTTTACTTCATTTTTACCTTTTTGTGGAGTGTAGCCTAATCCACTTCTATATTTAGTATCTCGTTGCATGCTTAATATATCATCTAATCCATGCTTGCCTTTTTCAAATTTGCATACAATCTCTTGTAAATTATCAATTTTAGTTTCTAAGCATATGCATTTCTTACAAGCATCTTGATTTTCTATCATTGATCTAATCAAATGTACTTCTTCCTTTTTAGCATAGATTTTGGAAAAGTTTAAACATATTTCTTGAATGCATTGAAAGGCTACTTGTAAATCTTCATAAGATAGTTTATCAGAACTAACCTCATCATTTTCATTGTCGGAGTCATGAGTTGCCATCAATGCAATTTGAGCTTCTTCATCCTCAGATTCTGATGAAGAACTGATTTCGTTGTCTTCCCATGCCACGTATGCTTTCTTGCCCTTCTTGTGTTTGTTGTCCACTTTGTCTCTAAAGCCATTCTTCTTCCTTTGGATGTTTGGACAATCTGACTTCATATGTCCGGGCTTTCCACACTCAAAGCACGTGAAGATTTGAGAAGAGGATGAATCGTTCTTCTTTATGAATCTTTTGTTTTGGCCAAAACGCATGCCTTTCTTTTTGAAGAATTTTCCAAGATTCTTGACCAAGAGATTCATGTTTTCATCATCATCATCTTCGGAATCTTCTCTATCAGAATCAATTTTTGCTTTTAATGAAATTGACCTGTGTTTCTTCTCATGCTGCTCGTGTTGATCAAGGCGACTCAGTTCCAATTCATGCTCTTGCAATTTACCATATAGTGTTGCTAGAGTCATCTTGGATAGGCTTTTCTTTTCTGAAATTGCCGTCACTTTTGGTTGCCATATCCGTGTCAATGATCGTAGCACCTTTAGATTTAAATCTACACTAGAGTAAACTTTGCCAAGAGCAGATAAATGGTTAATCAAATGAGTAAACCTTTTTTGCATGTCAAGGATCTTTTCTCCGGGAAGCATCCTGAACATCTCATATTCTTGAGATAGAGTATTCAACTTAGATCTCTTGACTTCATCAGTTCCCTCATGAGTGGCTTCTAGTGTATCCCAAATTTCTTTGGCAGATTTACATGAAGAGACTCTAAAGAATTCATCCATACCTAAGGCAGAGGTTAGGTAATTCATGGCTTTTAGATCATACTGCACTTTCTTTTTCTCTTCATCATTCCAAGCACTTATGGGTTTTGGTTCACTTCCATTTTCAATGGTAATCATAGGCACAAATGGACCTTCTTCTATAGTTTTCCACACTTCAAGATCCTGTGCTTTTATGAAGATCATCATCTTGATTTTCCAGAAATCATAATGATCTCCATTAAAACAAGGAAGCCTATTAACATTCAACCCTTCACTCAACATTGGTCTTGAGGATGCCATCTTATGGATCTATAGGAATAATTTTCCTAAACTTGCGCTCTGATACCAATTGTAACTAGAGATAGCAACCTAAGAGGGGGTGAATTAGGTTTTACTTGTTTTTCACTGATTTTGGTTCTTTGAGAAGTTTGAAACCCTAATCCCAATTTTAGAACAAGACCCAGTAATTAACCAAATAGATAATGATGTTAAATGCAGCAGAAATTGTAAATTGTTGAATGTAAAAGTGTAGGGATAAGAAGAATTACACCGAAGAATTTATCCTGGTTCACCTTCACAAACCGTCGGGACTGGCGTAGGCGTCTGCTCGGGCTCGGACGGAGGCATCTCCTCATCGCCATTGAGGCGAATCGGACCCCTGCTGCTGCTCCCTGGACGCTCGTCCACCCAGATAGGGTTCAGCGGCGAAGTACCCGGAGCTCCAAGCCTCTGCCTGGGAGGATGATCCGGCTCATCAGGTAGGCTGGCGGGCGCGTACGTGCTCGTCTCCAGGAGGGTGTCGGTGCGGTAGTTGCGCATGCGGGTGCGCGTGAATAGCCAAACGTCCATGGCCGGCGGCGACGTCATGGCTTCAAGCTGGATCCATAATCGAGTGGGGGTGAGAACTCTAGGTCCTCAGTGAGTTTTCCTGTGGCTACTAGGGGTTCATTTACTCGAGTATCCTCCAGGCCGCTCAGGGGTTCTCTACGTGATCATGCATACTACAAACCCTACTGATTATTATCTTTTACTAAGACCCTGAACAACTTTATCTAAATTTAGCTAAGTGAATAGGGACTAGTCTTTCTTACTATGGCTGCGTGCTTATTGTAACATCCCGAATTTTCTCCTTACGAGAATTTCGCGAAAATCCCAATTTTTGCTTAATTAAAAGCACATTAGATGCGATTATTTGGACTAGAAAAATTATTTAGAACATTAATTGCTTTCAAACGCCAGTGAAGTAATTGTTTCTTGATCTCGCGGAGTACCACGAGGCCCGTGCCAAATTTTGACAAAAATCAGAATTTCGGTAGACACTTAAGGTATCTGTGAAAATTTCCTCTAGGTAATAAATTCACGAATACCTTAACCGGACATACCTCTATGATCTGGAAAATTAGTAAATCGCGGACATGTGCTCGGAATATTTTTAGAATATTCGAACACAACCGAAAAATGACAAGACGCGATCAAACATGATCGCGAAATAAATTGACCTGGTTAGAAATTTGTTCCCACGTTAGGATCAGAGAAATAAAGAAAAAAAAAAAAGGAAAGGACAAAAAGGGAAATAATTAAAAAAAAGGTGAAGGACAAAAAGGGGAAAATAAAATGTAGGATGTAGAAGGGAATAAAAAATTAAAGCAAGGGCAAAAGTGTAATTAGACTTAAAAGGATAATTTTGAAAAAAAAAAAAGAAAGAAATGAAAAAGAAGCATAAAGCTTCATGGAGAAGCTAAATACACTCCCTGAAGCTTATAAATAAGCTTACGACCTCAGTGCCATTTTTTCTAGATTTTGGACTGCTGTGCTATTACTCTGTCCGAGTGTGTGCGCGCGACGATTACTCCATCGGACTCAGGAAAAATAATAGGATCATCCTAAAGCTCTCGGGAGTCGTTTCTGACAACTTCCAAGTGCGCTTGGAAAGTGGATAATCCTAAGCCCACTGTCTATGTGGTTTATGTTATGACTGTATAGATGTATTTTTGTGCATTTGACTGAAAAAAATTACTTTGTATAAATGATGGAGAATAAGGTGCATAGGTTAGATTTTGAGGATTTTGCTGTTTGAAAATCATAAACGTATTGATTGGATCACTGTAGAAGCAGAAATGTTACGCACGAAAACCCTCCGAGAAGTTACTCTCACTGGGGCGATTTTTACTGTGGGATTCGAATGAAATCCCTAGGGATTCGAATGAATTCCCAAGGATTTCAGTGGAATGCAGGAGGTTTCAATCGAATGAAAGTCTGAGCAGGATTTCAATCGATTGAACTCTCAAGGGATTCGAATGAAAGAACTCGTAGGGTTTCATTCGAATGCACCCCTACTCATTCGAATGAAACCTGAAGCCTTTGAGTCTCTTAGCTTTTCTACGTGTTCCAACCAGCATAGAGGCTCAGATTATTGTATATGATTATAACTATTGATGTATGATGTGATTATGTGATTATGTGTGGATAAAGCATGCATCATGAGGATAGACCACTAGAGATTTTTGTCTGATGAATGAGTAATAAATGAAGATGAGAATGAAAAGTAGGAACAAGAGCATGATGAGAAAAGATAAATGTGCATACGAGACAAAAGAATGATGAGACGCATGACATGTGATAGAAAAATGAATGGATTATGATGCGATGAATATGTGTATGATATGGTCCGCTTCCGGCTTAGCCAAGAGGGCGGCCCCTCGCCACCCGGGAAGGGGGTGGAGTCATGTTTGCCCGGGAAACAGACAGAGAAGGCAGGTCGTACACCACCATGGGGACGACGGTCCTGAGGTGTACGAGGGAGTACTGGGACACAGGAAAAGAAAGGATGAATGAGACCGGGGTCCAGGAGTTCACGCCTGGCTCGGAAGAACAAAATGAAAAGAAAGAAAGAAAAGATATGATGAGAACATGCATTGAATACCGTGCCTCATCGGTACGATGACCCCTTGCATAGATATTATGAAATGTCCCGTGCCTGGCAAGCATGGTGGAAGGTTTACCGCGCAACATATGCGTGATGATCAGTGTGTCTGTCAGCATACATGTTTATGATGTGGTTATGTAACGATGGTTAGGAGTAGAAAGCGCGAGAACCTAGATAAGCAAGACTAGTTCCCTGATCACGTAGTAACATAGATAAAGCTGTTCAGGACCCTAGGCCAAGATAATAATCAGTAGGGTTTTAGTATGTATGATCACTTAGAGATCTCCTGAGCGGCCTGGAGGATACCCGAGTAAATGAACAGTAGTTAGTGCTAAGGAACCCCACTGAGGACTAAGAGTTCTCACCCCCACTCGGTTATGGATCCAGCAGGTGTACGAGGTGACTGGACTGACAGTTGATTGAGGTCAAGACACAGGGACGATGCTGACACGATGAATATATATGTTTTGGAGAATATATGTTTTGTATGATGTATTAGGACTTAGATACCTCTTGTGTACATATTTATTATTATGACAATGTGTACTGATGTTGGACCTTGGTTGTATTTATTTATGTATGCACATATATTCTTTATGTTCTGCTTCAGTTACCTTTAGCCTATAGCGACTGTTGTTATATATGTTCTTCAAATCACGCACGGCCCCTAATTTACAAACTGGTACTGTAAAAGAATAATTTTCAAATTGGTCCATATTTTCGCATAAGAACTATTTGCAAAGGTAAAAGTAAGGGTAAAAGTTAACCTGGCACAACGCATAACAACCCTGTGAGCATTGCTTGCTACCATGGAAGCAGGCAGTTAGCAGGGGTGTTACAGTTGGTATCAGAGCAGTTTAGTCCTTAAAGGGCCTGGGGCTGAGCTGCATTATGCTTTCGAGCATGTTCACAGTGCATGACTCTACTAAGTTGTATGTGCTATGTTAAGTGTACCAGCCTTTCCCGAGACTGATCAACTTGGGATCTGTGCAGGTACAACGCCTAGCCATGCCGCCGCGTAGGGCTCCAGCACAACCTAACCACGAGCAGGTGGACCTCGCAGACATCCTTCGGGAAATGGTCCAGATGAATGCTCAGATAGCCGCTGTATTGATTCAAAGGGACGCCCTACCGACACCGCAAGAGGTAGATGGTCAGAAGTACATCCAATTCCCACGGGCGAATCCGCCTAAATTCGAGGGAGTAATGGACCCTGGGGTGGTCCATAGTTGGATTAGGAAGATGGAACAAGTCTTTGAGGACATAGCTTGTACAGAGGCACAGAAGGTGAAGTTTGCAGCTAGGCAGTTAGATGGAGCTGCTGGGGAATGGTGGGAGACAGCTAAGCTGGTTTTGGAGCAACAGGTAGCCCCCGTCGCATGGGATCAGTTTACAGCTATGTTTCTAGAGAAATATTTTCGCCAGGAGTTGCAAGACCGTAAGGAGACGGAGTTTCTGGAGTTGAAACAGGGGACGATGTCAGTGGCCGAGTACACGGCCAAGTTTGAGCGGCTATGCCGGTATTGCAGCACATACCAGCTTCGGCCAAGCGAGCAGTGGAAGTGTAAGAGATATCAGCAAGGGCTGAGACCGGAGATGCAAGTGTTCATTCCTACCTGGGGTTTGCCAGATTACGCCACCCTGGTAAACCGATGTCTAGCGCAGGAAGAGGTAAATCAGCGGTTGGAGGTGGTCAAGAATAAGAGGAAGGCAGTGGAGCAAGGGAGCCAGTCACAGGAACCCTGGAAGAAGGGACCTGGAGGACGATATCCATACCAGCCGCAGCAGCAACAACAAGAACCGACCCCAGACCAGTCCCAGCAAGGTAGCTTTCAACCCCAACAAGGAGGAGAGCGCAGGCCACCTTGCCAGAAGTGCGGCAAGCTCCACAGTGGGGAGTGTTTGAATGGAAAGGATGTTTGCTACCGATGTGGGAAACCCGGCCACGTCTCCAAGGCATGCAGGGCAGCCCTTCCCGTCAACCAGTCAGGTGTCTGCCACCGATGCGGAGAAAGCGGACATTTCGCCAAGGATTGCACCGCGGCCCAACCCACAACCTAACCGACAGTTCCACCACAAGGACGAGTCTTCACCATGTGGTCCGACTACGAGGACATGCGAAGGAAAATCGGTGCAGAGGATTAAACCGCGGTAAGTATAGTAAATACCTAGACCTCTAGCCGCGCTAGAATTTCGGGGGCGAAATTCTTTTAAGGGGGGTAGAATGTAACATCCCGAATTTTCTCCTTACGAGAATTTCGCGAAAATCCCAATTTTTGCTTAATTAAAAGCACATTAGATGCGATTAGTTGGACTGGAAAAATTATTTAGAACATTACTTGCTTTCAAACGCCAGTCAAGTAATTGTTTCTTGATTTCGCGGAGTGCCACGGGGCCCGTGCCAAATTTTGACAAAAATCGGAATTTCGGTAGACACTTAAGGTATCTGTGAAAATTTCCTCCGGGTAATAAATTCACGAATACCTTAACCGAACATACCTCTATGATCCGAAAAATTAGTAAATCGCGGATATGTGCTCGGAATATTTTTAGAATATCCGAACACAACCGAAAAATGACAAGACGCGATCAAACATGATCGCGAAATAAATTGACCTGGTTAGAAATTTGTTCCCACGTTAGGATCAGAGAAATAAAGAAAAAAAATAAAGGAAAGGACAAAAAGGGAAATAATTAAAAAAAGGTGAAGGACAAAAAGGGGAAAATAAAATGTAGGATGTAGAAGGGAATAAAAAATTAAAGCAACGGAAAAAGTGTAATTAGACTTAAAAGGATAATTTTAAAAAAAAAAAAAGAAAGAAATGAAAAAGAAGCATAAAGCTTCGTGGAGAAGCTAAATGCACTCCCTGAAGCTTATAAATAAGCTTACGGCCTCAGTGCCATTTTCTCTAGATTTTGGATTGCTGTGCTATTACTCTATCCGAGTGTGCGCGCGACGATTACTTCATCGGACTCAGGAAAAATAATATGATCATCCTAAAGCTCTCGGGAGTCGTTTCTGACAACTTCCAAGTGCGCCTGGAAAGTGGGTAATCCTAAGCCGACTGTCTATGTGGTTTATGTTATGACTGTATAAATGTATTTTTGTGCATTTGACTGAAAAAAATTACTTTGTATAAATGATGGAGAATAAGGTGCATAGGTTAGATTTTGAGGATTTTGCTGTTTGAAAATCATAAATGTACTGATTGGATCACTGTAGAAGCAGAAATGTTACGCACGAAAACCCTCGGAGAAGTTACTCTCACTGGGCGATTTTTACTGTGGGATTTGAATGAAATCCCTAGGGATTCGAATGAATTCCCAAGGATTTCAGTCGAATGCAGGAGGTTTCAATCGAATGAAAGTCTGAGCAGGATTTCAATCGATTGAACTCTCAAGGGATTCGAATGAAAGAACTCGTAGGGTTTCATTCGAATGCACCCCTAGTCATTCGAATGAAACATGAAGCCTTTGAGTCTCTTAGCTTTTCTACGTGTTCCAACTAGCATAGAGGCTCAAATTATTGTATATGATTATAACTATTGATGTATGATGTGATTATGTGATTATGTGTGGATAAAGCATGCATCATGAGGATAGACCACTAGAGATTTTTGTCTGATGAATGAGTAATAAATGAAGATGAGAATGAAAAGTAGGAACAAGAGCATGATGAGAAAAGATAAATGTGCATATGAGACAAAAGAATGATGAGACGCATGACATGTGATAGAAAAATGAATGGATTATGATGCGATGAATATGTGTATGATATGGTCCGCTTCCGGCTTAGCCAAGAGGGCGGCCCCTCGCCACCCGGGAAGGGGGTGGAGTCATGTTTGCCCGGGAAACAGACAGAGAAGGCAGGTCGTACACCACCATGGGGACGACGGTCCTGAGGTGTACGAGGGAGTACTGGGACACAGGTGAAAAGAGATATGGTAAACGATATGGTTATGATGAATGATATGATTTCATGCATTGATACCGTGCCCCATCGGCATGATGAACAACGCTTGCATTGATACCATGCCCAAAGTGTGCATGATGAACTATCCCGTGCCTGGCAAGCATGGTGGAATGATCCCGCGCAACATATGCGTGATGAACAGTTGTGTCTGGTAGCATACATGTTTACGTGGTTATGTCACGATGGTTAGGAGTAGAAAGCGCGATAACATAGATAAGCAAGACTAGTTCCCTGATCACGTAGTAACATAGATAAAGCTGTTCAGGACCCTAGGCCAAGATAATAATCAGTAGGGTTTTAGTATGCATGATCACTTAGAGATCTCCTGAGCGGCCTGGAGGATACCCGAGTAAATGAACAGTAGTTAGTGCTAAGGAACCCCACTGAGGACTAAGAGTTCTCACCCCCCCACTCGGTTATGGATCCAGCAGGTGTACGAGGTGACTGGACTGACAGTTGGTGGAGGTCAAGACATAGGGACGATGCTGACACGATGAATATATATGTTTTGGAGAATATATGTTTTGTATTATGTACTAGGACTTAGATCCATTTTGTGTACATATTTATTATTATGACAATGTGTACTGATGTTGGACCTTGGTTGTATTTATTTATGTATGCACATATACCCTTTATGTTCTGCTTCAGTTACCTTTAGCCTATAGCGATTGTTGTTATACGTTCTCTAAATCACGCACGGCCCCTAATTTACAAGCTGATATTGTAAAAGAACAATTTTTAAATTGGTCCATATTTTCGTATAAGAACTATTTGCAAAGGTAAAAGTAAGGGTAAAAGTTAACCTGGCACAACGCATAACAACCCTGTGAGCATTGCTTGCTACCATGGAAGCGGGCAGTTAGCAGGGGTGTTACACTTATGACCCTTATCTTTTGATCGTAATTACACTACTCGTCTCGGGTCGTTCCCTTGACGATACATAATGCACAAACAGTTATTCATAATGCTTACATAGCTATACATACATGTTTATCATCACATCATCAGTCATCAGTTCATACATTTAATCATATAGTGCATGAGGGAAGTTGGGGATCTTTTACGCGCTCTGTGGCTGCGTCCTACTTAGTCCTTCGCACCTTTGTAGCCGTGGCCTCGGACTACAACCTCTTTTTGCTACTATTGTATCGACCCGGCAGCACTCTTTACCAGTGTGGTAGCTAACCACGTAAGGCTCATAGGAGGTAAACATCGAATACAATTAGTGCAACCATCCCCTGTGGCATGGCGAGGGATCAGACCTATGAATGATCAGGCGTGGGCGCGCTTAGATCGGCCCTATGACACGATCCGGTTTCATTTTCTTCTTTTAGTGGGGCCCCTTAGTTTCTTTCATTCATGCAGGCCTATGCCTGTTTTGCCTGTGTGGGCCTATGCCCGTTTTGCCGTTATCAGGTCTCTCTATCTGTGTTGCTCGTGACTAATCCATCTTGCTGAATTGGCGAGGGGCGTGTCTGTAAGACTTTGCCAAGAGAATAGGGATTTCCTAATCATATATCTACTGACTCTGGCTAAGGCCGTCCGAATCCATGGTGATTCATCGCCTCAGCTCTACTTTTATTCCCTAGGGTTAAATTATGATCTTCGTTAAATTTTAGTGTGAACTTCTAATTGTCTAAAGTCGTCCTAACTCTTACGACGACCCTGCCTCATGATGCATGCTTAAACACATAAATATGGCCTAACCTTACTCCTTGGATCCCTTAGAACCATTAAACTCCCAACTTTGCCAGGTTTCATTCGAATACTAGCTGTGGTATTCGAATGAAATCCCTCAGAGTCCTTTCATTCGATTGGAATAGGCTTTCATTTGACTGCATTGCCTCGGCATTCTTTCATTCGAATACTAGGGGATTCATTCGATTGAATTCCTAAAAATTTGCCTCATTCAAATGCTGAGGAATTCATTCGAAGGAAAGCACATCTGGGCTTTCATTCGACTGAATTCCTGTAGTATTCGAATGAAGACTACAAAAATCGCCTCCCGAGACTCCAGTTCTCAAATCTTTACTGTTCCTAGGGTTCCAAGTAGTACAGTTACGCGTTCAATTTCTCCATCGTTCACAAAACCCTTTTTACATTATTCCTCCCCAAATTACTATTTAATAGTTATGTAGTCAGATATACAAGTAGGAATTTAAACCACATAGACAGTGGGCTTAGGATTACCCACCTCCGATCGGGATTCCGATTCGGTGACTCTGAAGAGGAGATTGTCCTCTTTATGATGGTATGCTTCCGCTAATTTTCGGAGACTCCGGCACGAGCCCTAGATGTGTCAGAACGTAACCCTCGGCTGCCTACGGAATGTAACTTCGGAGAAGTTACGAAGTTATAAATAACCGTGCACAGTAAAAAGATATTTTCCCTTCTTTTTACTTTTCTTTCTTTGTTTTTACGTGTTGCTGAAGATCTGCTTCAGTTCCTTATATTTATTATTATTATTATATTATTATTTATTTATTTATTTATTTATTTATTTGTTTATTGCTTAACTTCTGAAGGAAGTTAATGCCCTTCCTCCAGCTTTGTTTTGATTCGCTCGCATTTTGTCTGAAAAACCCTACTTCCGGTTGTCCTAAAAATATTCCGGATATACCGTTACACCCCATTTATTTTTCCCCTCGGTCCAGAGCAATTTTCTTGGGAACTAGGGACTCTTTCACCGGGCCAAAAAATCCTACGGACTTTTTACAGTATCCGGGAAATTTCCGTTCGAGTCGAAACTCATCTGGCGACTCCCGAAAATTATAAAACAGCTAAACCTAGTCCGTCTCTCCAATTTTCCAGGGTTTCGAGGGTCTACATCGGCTTCCCTTACTTCCTTCGGCGTTTCCCGGCCGTTCTCGGCTGTCCACGGATCCTTTACCAGCTCATAGAAGCACGGGATGTTACACATGAAGTATGTTTATGATGACGTATGTAGAACATTTCATGAGGTATGCTTATGATGATGTATGTAGAATATTTCATGAGGTATATTTATGATGATATATGTGGAACATTGCATGTAGATGATTCATGAGTAGAATGAATATAATGTCATGCATCATGAGGACGAGGTCGTCATGTAAGTGTTAGGACGACCTTAGAGAACTAGAGGTTAATCACCTAAAATGTAAAGATTATAATTGAACCCTAGGGAATAAGTATGTAGTTATATGATAGGATTACTTTCTCTTGGCACGTCTACGGACACGCCCCTTGCCAGTCCCAAAAGAGTGGATTGGTCACTCATGCTACCTCACCAGTCCCAAAAGGGTGGATTGGTCAATGAGGTTAATGGCATGATGATGAGATATGATGAGACATGATGAGATATGATGAGACATGATGAGATATTCCAATGAGCTATGATGAGATATGCTAATGAGATATGATGATAAGATATGAGTCCCCGCTTGGTTACGTCAAAAGGGTACGGACCCCCACCTCCCTACTTGTAGGAAGGGTAGCCCACTTGATTGGCGATGATGGACACAGACCCCATCGGTGGATCGTAACCACTCTGGTGTGAGCGCAGCCGGGTCGTCGTCAAGCTGGGAACAGAAGTGGTTGTAGTCGTAGGCCACAGCTACATGGGCGGCGGACTAAGTAAAGCAAGAAAGACGCTAACCCGGGTGAGCCTGTATGCGTAAGATGAAACACCCTAGCTAGTCGGCCTATGCTTAAGCCATAGACTTCCCGGCTAGGTGGTACTCTTCTGGTGCTGCAAACCATTATGATTCTATATCCTGGTTTAAAACTAGGGTTTACAAAATAACGGGCCAATTTAAAACTTCCTTGAATCGTACTATGAAAATATCGAGCCATACGCATCATACATCGCATAAGTATATCATAAAAGAAAGTAAACGAAACACGAGTACATACCTGGCGTACGGCGAGTGAAACACCCCTAGCCGATCCCATACGCTCGAGCCGTACGAAATTCCCGCTAGGTTGTTTACTTCATGGTCATTTCTTCAGTTCTCGAAAATAGTAGTTTTAGCAAAATAAGGACTCTTTTTTTTTTTTTTGTGTCAAGCATACAGTTTACAACATAAGAGCCATGCGTGCAACAAAGTGATATAACAAACGATATGCTTAGTAAGTCGAGTTCCAAGATAGTGGATACATAGGTTACATACGTCACGGGTCCTTTGCACATGCCCATACACACCATGTACTACTTATATTACACAACCCATACACATGTAAAGCAATACATTTATTTCTTTCTTATAATATCTACTACACAGCCAGCTAGGTCTCCTTGCGCACGTCCTCCTCAGGTTCCACGGCGTCAGCATAGTAAGACTCGTCTTCCATCCCTGGAGCCATAAGCGAGTGGGGGATGAGAACGGTAGGTCCCCAGTGAGTAACATTTTAATCGTGGCTTTTTGTTTCTCGGTTATTCTCCAGGCCGCTCAGAGTTTAGTCTAAGTGTACATGCAACTAACACCCTACTGATTATGGTCTTGGGCCTATACTCTACGCAGCTTTATCTATGTTACTAGGTGATTGGCTTTCTAATCTGGTTATTACCTGGGCTTCGTGCTTTTTAACTGGACGTTTCTATTAGAGACATACTATTCGTCTTGGGTCGTTCCCTTGACGATATACAATGCATGAATAGTTATACATAATGCTTAGGCAGATAAACCTACATACTTATCATCATGTCACCAATTCGCAATGCATACATTTAATATCATAATGCATGGGGGAAAAATTTGGGGATCTCTTACGCGCTCTATGGCTGCGTCCTACTTAGTCCTTACACCTTTGTAGCCGTGGCCTCGGACTACAACCTCTGTTTGCCACTATTCCATCGACCCGGCGGCGCTCTTTACCGGTATGGTAGCTAACCATGCAAGGCTCATAGGAGGTAAACATCGAATGCAATTAGTGCAACCATCCCCTCTTTCTGGAATGGCGAGGGACCAAACCTATGAGTGATCAGGTGTGGACACGCGTTGATTGTAACAACCCGACTTTTTCCTTCAATTTAAAATGCTATTTAAGGAAGAATTAAAAATATAATAATAAGGAAAAGGTGAGATAAAAATAAAATAAAATTTAAATAGTAATTTTATTTCTGTAATATTAGTTAAAAATAATTCTTTGACGATCTCATGACGTCCGGTGACGTTTGGATCAAAATTAGGGTTTTATTGTAATTTCCTTATGACTCACAGGAGTCTGTAAAATAAATGAATATGAAATTAAATGTAAGAATATTTCAGTTAAGATTTAAACATTAACCGGGATAATTAATAGGTCACAACGGTATGCCCGGAATATTTTTAGGACGTCCGGACATAAACAATTAATGAACAAACATAACCTAAAATACACTAAGGGCAAAATTGGAAAATACATTATGACCCAAGGCCACTAAACCTACGGCCAGCCCCCCCCAAACTGAAACACACATACAACACTCCAAAGTTTCATTTCTTCCTCCAAAGGTTTCCAAAACCTAAAGCTCTCAAAATTCTCCAAGGTTCCATTAAGATTCAATTGTCATCCTTTGCTCCTCATCATCTTAATTTACTCTCAAATCACTCAAGGAAGCAAGCTAGTATCAAGGCTAGAAAGCATCTGCAAGAGGAATCCAAGAAACCAATCTCCAAAACCCTAAGAACTCCATAACCTAGGGTTTTACTCTTTCTTGACAAAGAAGAGTTCAAGCAAGCCATCAAGCTTCAATCTCATCATCATACTTAAGTCCCTAAGGAAGGCAAAGCAAGCATAGTTGGTAAGTTTCATCACTTGGTGAAGAACCAAGCTTCCATGGCCATATTTACCCTAATTATGTCAAGTTTTCATTTTAGGTCAAGGAATCCTCAAGCAAGCAAGCAAGGCTTGATTTCATCTTTTCCTAGCATTAACAAGCTCTTGAGGAAGTGGGTAACCCTAGTTCCTCACCTCTTTGATGGTGGTTAAGTGTTATGTGTTTGTATGTGAATTATGAGATTTTGGACATAATTGTTAGAAATAAGGTTAGGGCTTAGGGAGACAATTCTGAAGGGTCTTGTGATGAGTCCAAAATGGTGAATTGCATCATGGAAACGTGCGGTCCAAGTGGTGTAACGTAAATGAGATTTTTTAGAGTGTTTGTTTAATATTTTTCTAATAAATGGCTATGCCATTCAGTTTTGGACGTTTTTAGGCATGGAATAAGTTAGAATTAGTGCATTGTTTTGCATTTAGTTGGGTCTTAATGGGTAGCCAATAGTTTGAATGCTCAGCCATAGGTTACAAAGCATCTTTGGCTGAATGTTAATGCAATTATGGTGCCTTTAGAGTGGATTTTTCGGTTAGGGTTTTTGGGGAAGCTTTTAGGAGTTCATTTTGTGATTTTTGGTATTATGTAACACAAATTGGCATGCTATATAAGGCAGCCAAAGTGGTAACACGAAAATAACAATAAGATTAAGCATTTCTTTGATTTCTATCAAACATATTTGTGAGAGTGATTCTCCTAAATTCTTGAGTGATTCAAGAAGTGAGATTATCAAAGGACTTCACCAAATCCTTTGTGTGTTTTGTCTCAAATTGGAGTGATTCCAATTCTTTGGTTTGCTATCCAATTCCGCTGCCTACATTCTCTTAGTTTTTCTTTGTAAAACTAATTTTTCTAGCCAAGTTCATCAACCAACAAATTCAGAGTTAATTTGTTGATTAACTTGTGTTAGTTCGTTGAAACAATAACTTTGGGTCACATCATCTTGTGACCTGGATTAGATGTGATTATTGTGTTGGAATTATGTGTGAGACTCATGTAGGGTTCCATGGAAGCAAAGGGGAGAAAATGGAAGAGATGAGCAATTCGGTTTGCATGTCTCGAATAGGGGGTCGCTGAGCGAGGTCTCAGGCACCGCTGAGCGAGACATGGCTTACGTGGAAAGGTGAAAAGATATTTTTAAATTAAGGTGGTGGAAGAAGGCTCGAGAAAATTCCGTCGCTGAGCGATGAGGTTAGTACCGCTGAGCGATACCACCTCTATCGCTGAGCGGAGGAGCTCAAACCGCTGAGCGAACAATAGTTTTGCCTGATCGGCTTGAGATTAAGGAAAGCTGATGGCACCCTCTTGAGGCTTATAGTATAGTATTTGATGTTGTATGATGATTGATAGTTGAATTGAATGCACGTATATGCTGTATGTCATGAAATAGTATTGGCCATGCATGTTATGTGTACTTTATGATGAAATCTGTGATATGTTATGCATTCATGAGACACTTAGTTAAAGACATGATAATAAACTCAAAGATAAGTAATTATGCTGAAATGAACCATAGGAAAACCAGTATGCCATGCTGCAGGTACCGTTAATGCTGCTGAACTAGGGCCAATGCCCAATGCTGCTGAATAAGGGCCAATGCCCAATGCTGCTGAAATATGGCTATATGCCACATGCTAAAAAAGGCTATATGCCTATGCTGAAAGGCCGTGATCACGTGAGCCACTATGATCCCACTTCAGGAGGTCTAGGCATCCTGAATGTGGAAGCCCGCCACAAGTGGTGTCAAGATGGCATACTTGGAGGTGTGCGGTTACCACGCCTATGCATTGTCGAAAGGGGGCAAGCTTAGGTGGGGGTACAATATCCGCCCACTGTCGAGGGGTCCCGAGGGGGCACACGGCAGATGGAAGCCCACCGCAATAAGGTCTGGACAGTGTCGGCCTATACTGAGGGTGTGAAGTTATTCCGTCATACTAGTGTCACAGAGGACATTACTATGGTGGGAATAACACCTATTTTGTTATGCTGCTGCATTCTGTTACGCTGTTATATGCTGCTATGCTGTTATATTCTGTCATACTGTTTTATTCTGTTATTCTGCTGTATTCTGTTAAACGTGTTATGCCGATGATTCTGCTGCATGTATTTCTGCTGAACTCTGTTATGTCTGTATTGGATGATTCTGTGATGCATATTTGAGTGATTCTGTTATGCTGAGTGTATTCTGATTATATGCTGTTATTCAGTCTGATTTGAATATATAATCTGCTGTTATGCCGTACCACCAAGAGCACGCTCGAGACGGCTTATACGAAATGTTAATCAGCACGAGAACGTAGTAAGCAAGAGTAGTACCCATGTCACATAACAATGCTGATAAAGTCGTTCAGATAGGCCAGATAATAAATGGTAGGGATTTTAGTATGTATGTTCACTAGGGAACTCTGAGCGGCCTGAAGTTTGACATAATCTGATGTACGACTCAGGAACTAAGGTTATTTCCACTGAGAACCTACCGTTCTCATTCCCCACTATTTTATGACTTCAGGTACAGAAGATGATGAGTCCTATTTTGAGGATGCAGAGGAGCCGCCAGATGAGCCATGAGCGGCTATGATTGGATGAGCTTAGCGAGATATAGTGGTTTAGTTTTGCCAAGGACATACTGAGTAGCATTCCAGTAGTCCTTGTATTTTGATGCTGTGTATTTTGGATTCTGTATATGATACTTTGATCTATATATCTATTATGTATACAATGACGTGACTTTGTATGGTGGGCCCAATGGATGTATATTACCTGTTCTACTTATCATACTGTTATCCGCTTTGTTATATCTGTTTTATTCCTACGCATGGCTCTATTTTAGTATTAATGTAATACAAGCAAAAGTTCAAAATGGGTCCTTATTTTATGAACAATGACTATTTTCAAAAGATAACTGTGGACTAAATTCAAAAGATAACTGTGGACTAAGGTATTCCGACCAAGTAGACAACAACCTGGTGAGCTTTGTTTACTACGTACGGGTAAACAGTTAGCTAGGGTGTTTCATTGATCGGCCCTATGACTCGATCTGTTTCTCTTTTCTCTTTTAGTGGGGCCCCCCTTAGTCACTATTTCATTTATACAGACCTATGCCTGTTTTACATACCTGGGCCTATGCTCGTCTTACATTTCGGGATCAGGTCTCCTTACCTGCGTTGCTCGTAACCAATTCGTCTTGCCAAATTGGCGAGGGGTGTGTCTGTAAGACTTTGCCAAGAGAATAGGGGTTTCCTAATCATATAACTAGCCTCCTTAACTGTGGTCTCCCGTGCCAACTAGGGTCGGGACCTTCCTAACCTTTCTTGGTTTCCTAGGGTTCAGTTATGATCTTCTTTAAATTTTAATGTGGACTTCTAGTTATCTAAGGTCGTCCTAACTCTTATGATGGCCTCCCCTCATGATGCACGCCTTCAATTACAAACATATACATACCCGGACTCATTGGACTCCTTGGAACCACTAAAATCTCAAGTCCTTCAGGATTCATTCGAATGTCTAGGGTTTCATTCGAATGAATTCCTGCGAGTTCTTTCATTCGATTGAAATGGGGATTCAGTCGATTGAAATCCTTCCGAGTTCTTTCATTCGAATGAACTTAGGATTCAATCGATTGAAATCTGAGAATTTTTTCATTCGAGTGAATAAGAATTCAATCGATTGAAAGCTCAAAATTGGCTTTCATCCGATTGAAAACTCCATTCAATCGATTGAAAACTGCTTGAACAGGACCCCGAGGCTTCAGTTCTCATTTTTCTCCAGAGGTTTACTATTCCTAGGGTTCCAATCAGTACAGTTATGCATTTTATTCATCAAAATCTCCCAAAACCCTTTTCACCCTACATTTCCCCAAAATACTACTAGATGGTTTTACGGTCCAACATACAACATAACGCATATATAGTCAAATAATTAACCACATAGACACTGGGCTTTAGAGTTACCCACTTCCTATGCAGATTTGGAGTTGTGGTTGGATGGTGGAGAAAATCCTTGTCGCAATGGTATGCTCCAAGAAATTTTCGGAAGTCTGGTAGTGCTCTCGCAATGTGCCCGAACGACACTAGAAAATAGAATTTAACAGAAGTTTAATAAACAGCCTAAACTTTTTATTAAATTTTTGCCAGGGGGTCATTTATAGCCGTGGCCCCCCTGCTGATTCAATTTCTTTTTTTCTTTTATTTATTAATTAATTATTATTATATTATTATTTTATTATAGTTATTATAAATATCCTAGCCCTTATTCTATTTTAATTATTTCTAACCATTCCTAGTCCACACACGAGTCCCCAAAAATATCCCAATTATATATATCTGTGATCTATGAATTTTTCCAGCCATGATGGCGGTCCGAAACAAGACATCCGGGGACTTGTTTCTGTCAGCCACTCCCTCGCAGATCCCTTTGGTCCCCAACTGGATTCCTGTTTCCTTTCAAACTGAACACCAACCTTATATCACCCTGCGGGACCCTAACCTCCTAGTCTTTTCCTTCCAACCTAAGGGGCAAGTCTCATAAATAATTTTCCTTTAACCCACATTCAGGTTACTTTGTACTTTTTACCTAAGCCAGAGTCATAAGTCGTGCCTAAGGCCTCCCTAAGGAAAGTCGGGTTGTTACAGCGAGTACCCGAAGAAAATACACACACGGCCCACAAATAGCACACACATAATCATAGTTATCAAAATCGCTTGTTAACTCGTAAAATCGTACGAGTTTAGGTAATAAAATCGAGTTAACTCGCATGTAAACTCGTTTCTGGGTAAAATCGGGTAAACTCGCATAAAATCGCGAGTTTACTGCCGATTTTACGAGTTTACCACAAGGGCAGGTTTTTTTTTTTTTTTTACAGCTGCGCATGCAATCGTACTCCGTAGTGCCATCGTGCTTTGTCGCTAATCCATCGTATGTATTTCAAATATCTTTTCCATAAGGGTGCGTGACCTCTGCATCGCTATCTGTACTTTAGTGTTCTGGATTGGAGACATCATCATCACATACTCGCTTCTTGTGATGCTCATTAATATGGGACTCACTGATATCTTCGATATTTATGCTGTGTGTCATCTCCTGGATATTTGTTATTAAAGGTTCCAGAAACAAAGGACATGCCCCTCAAACTCATCACCGAATTCTTTGCTGTCGGCTCGAAGCAGACTACTTCTGTCAAGAATGAATGACATTGTTCTTTATATACATTTGCTATGTTGGTTGCTCAATACACCGCCTCTTTCTTGTGTTGATAGATTTTACTTATCATTAAGTTTATGTAGAGGAAGATATGTTCTGGTTCAAACAAATGTATTATATATTATCTATGAATTGAACTTAGAACTCATATATTTCATCTTTATTACTGCTTTATTATGGAGTTAAAAGTATTTATGAATTTCAAGTTTTATTAAATATATTTTTGTAGCACAATAATTTTTTAAAATATTTTTTTAATAATAGGTAAACTCGTACGAGTTTACGATCCGAGTTTACGATCCCAGTTTACGGAGGCTCCACGAATTTACTTAAACTCGCGAGTTTGATAACCATGCACATAATTATACATTTGATATCATAATAGGCATCCTTGTCCTACCACGGACATACATATCTAGCATCATTCTATATACAATGGTACATATATACAATACTACAAGTGAACTAAACCTACGCACACGGATGAGTACTACTCATTACGTGTACGACACTCCTACGGCTGCAACTCTGGCTGGGTCCTGACCCCCCTACTCATCAGAATCCTCCTCTCGCTCGGCGGGGTCCACCTCATCCCCGCTGGAGACATCCATCACGGTGGTGAACTCGCGGGGCACAAACCTGCGTGGTCGCACTAGGAGGATGCTCTTGCGAGCGGTAGTGCGCATGCCTCGGCCTCGAATCGGGGGTGTAGCTGGCTCTGGGTCTGTTTCTGGCTCGGGAACCGGCTGTGGCTCTGGCCTCGGCGGCGGAGGATCATCCTCTCTGTCAACGTGGATCGGGTCGCGGGTGCTGCTACCTGGACGCTCGTCGATCCAAATAGGGCACATGGGCGACGACCCTGGCCCTCGAAGCCTGCGACGTACCTGCTCCGGACTCTCTCCCGGAAAGTTCGCGGGGGCGAACGTGCTGGTCTCCAGTAAGGTGTAGGTGCGTTAATTGCGTTGTCGTGAGCGCGTGAACAACCAAACGTCCTTGGGAGGCGACGACGACATGCCCGTCAACTGGAGTCATACACGAGTGGGGATAAGAACGACTTCGTTCTTAGTGGGGACACTCAACGTGGATGCTACAGTTCACTTACTCGGGCATTATCTAGCCACTCAGGAAAACCTCTACGTTTCATGCAACGCTAAACCCTATTAGTTATTATCTTGTACCTATGTCCTGAGCAGCTTTATCTACGTTACTAGGTGATTGGTCCTCTAATCTTGTTATTACCTGGGCTTCGTGCTTATTAACCGTACGTTGCTACTAGAGACATACTATTCGTCTTGGGTCGTTCCCTTGACGATATACAATGCATGGGCAATTATACATAATGCTTAAGCAGATATACATACATACTTATCATCATACCATCAGTTATCAATTCATACATTTAATTTCATAGTGCATGAAGGAATTTGGGGGTCTCTTACGCGCTCAGTAGCTGCGTCCTACTTAGTCCTTACACCTTTGTAACCGTGGCCTCAGATTACAACCTTTTTTGCCACTATTGCATCGACCCGGCGGCGCTCTTTACCGGTATGGTAGCTAACCATGCAAGGCTCATGGGAGGTAAACATCAAATACAATTAGTGCAACCATCCCCTCTGGAATGGCGAGGGATCAAACCTATGAGTGATCAGGTATGGACGCGTTTTGACCGGCCCTATAGATCGATCCGTTTCTCTTTTCTCTCTTAGTGGGGCCCCTTGGTTACCATTTCATTTATATAGACCTATGCCTACTTTACATATCTGGGCCTATGCCCGTCTCTCATCGTGGTCAGGTCTCTTTACTTGCGTTGCTCATAACCAATCCATCTTGCTGAATTGGCGAAGGGCGCATCTATAAGACATTGCCAAGAGAATGGGGATTTCCTAATCATATAACTAGACTCCTTAACTATGGTCTACCGTACCAACTGGGGTCGGGACTCTTTAACTTTTCTTGGTTTTCGAGGGTTCAATTATGATCTTCATTAGATTTTAAAGTGAACTTCTAATTATCTAAGGTCGTCCTAACCCTTATCGTCGCCTTTCCTCATGATGCATGCTTTCAAATACCAACATAGACATACCCGGTGTAACATCCCGATTTTTTCGTTAAAGAAATATTCGTAAAATATAAATAATTAATTAATTTTCTAAGCATGATTAGGGAATTAAGATGGAAAATTTTAGCTAAAATATCCCTAGAAATTTGGACTTGTCGCGGTAGAAAATTCAGCAGACAACCAAACAGCCGTTGTTCGTCGGTGAACCTTTGGCACGCAAAATGGTGTATGTGAAAATAATCTCCCAGAGAAAAATTTCACAAGCACCTTTAATATTAATACCCTTAAGTAGGTGGGAAATAGAGGATCGCGACGGTACAAACGGAATATTTTTCGGACGACCGTGCGCGACGCACCGAGACTGCGAGCGATAAAATACGAGCGAACCGGGACTGGGAGAAATTAAAATCTCCTCAGCAGAATGGAGATGGGCTGCACGGTTATGTGAAGGAAATTTAGTCAAAAACACACTCCCTAAATCAAGCTTCCAAAGGTCAATCAACCATACCTCATCAAATCATAACCATACCTTCCACTATTCACCTTTTTAATTAAATTCCAAAATTAGTAATTTTTCTTCTTCCATTCAGCTCCTTGGCCGAACTCTCTCTCCCATTTCTCTCCAAAAATTCTCATCTCCTTCAAACTCCATAGCCATTCTTCAAGCCAACAACAAGAACACCACCTTGTTGCTAAAGAAAAACAAGCATTTTGCTACCATTTTCCTCTCCAAAACCGAACCCCACAAGCCCCAAGTTCCCTCATCTCATTCTCACTTTCTTTCACTAAAAATCTAGAGAAGAATCCTTACCTTGTTCTCTCTAGAAAACTCAAGCCACTTCTCACAAGAACACAAGCACATCACCCCCATTTTTGAAGAAAGCAAACAAGTGGTGCTCCAACACTTTGGAGGCTTCTTGTCAACACTCCCATCACCAACCAAGGAACTCTTTGGAAGTGGGTAACTTAGGCTTTTACTCACTCCCTAATGCTCATGAGCTTGTGGATGGTTATGTGTGTTATGTGTGTTTATGTTTATGTGTTTTATGCCTTGAAATGAACTTGCATGTGTTGCTAATGATTTGATTAGGATAAATATATTTTTGATTGTTAAGATTTGTGGGTAAACTCACTAAAACCCTTCCTTGATGGTTCTATGCCTTTTTGCATGTTTATGTGATTTATGAGAAAATGCACATAATATGTGTTTTAGAAATGAATTTACTTGCATTATTAATGATTTGTTTTAGATGAATGTGATTTAAAGATGATAATAAGATTTATGAAGGCTGGAATATGTGGAAAATGTTTTAGGGTTGTACATGGAAGAGTTTTGAGGAAAGGTGACATAGAGCAAAAATTGGATTTTTGGCATAAAAAGGGCAAAATGGTCATTTCGGGAATTTCGGGTATTTGGACTAAAAATCTGGGTTTATTATCATGAAAAATGGGTTCAGAGGTATTAAAAACCTTACGGTCAAGTCTTTTGAGTACATTGGGTTATGGAGAAATAAAATTCCAAAGAAAAATCGGTTTTTATGGACAAAAATGGCATTTTGATCAAAAAGGGCAAAACTGTAATTTCGGGTAAGGAAATTAAAAATCTGGGTTTGTTTTCATAAAAAGTGGGTTCAGAACTATGAAAAACTTTAGGGTCAAGCTTTGAGTCCATCGGTCAACGGTTGATTAAAAATTCTAACGAAAAACAATTTTTTTTGGTACACTTGGCTTGGTCACCCCTTGGTGACTTATGTTTGCTTGTATGTGTTTATGTGCTTGTATGCTCTATGAACATGTTATGTTAGAAATGTTATGTTATGCTCTATGAACATGTTATGTTTCTAAGCATGTATGTGTATGTATGTTAGAAGTTTGTTAGGACTTAGGAGTGATTCTGAAGGGTCCTGTGACCTGGACTAGATAGGATTTTGATAGTTAGAATATGTGAAGTATGTGCATTCCATGCATTTTATGGTAAGAAAAGTTAAAGAATTTGAAGTAAGTAGGAGATAAGTAAAGATTACGAAGTGAACAATAGGAAACAAGTCATGACATGCTGCAAGTACTGAAAAGAAGTGAAATTCTGAAATGCTGCTGAAAACTCTGAGGCCTTGATCACGAGAGCCAAATAACAGGCCCATTTCAGTAGGTCCGAGGGACATACTGAAGATGGAAGCCCGCCACAGGTGGTGTCTGAAACATCCTAGCTAACTGTCTACTCGTACGCAGTAAACAATGCTCACTAGGTTGTTTTAT
>QANU01035975.1:249743-267143 GCA_003254905.1 Nissolia schottii | reverse complement strand
AATAATAATAATAATAATAATAATAATTCAGAAATTAAAAAAATAATAATAATAATAACAACAATAATTCAGAAATTAAAAAAATAATAATAATAATACAGAAATGTGACATATAATAGTACTGTTAGAAATAATGTGACATATAATAGTACTGTTAGAAATAATACCTGTTCATTTTGAAGTATTTGCTCCGAGATGTGCAGCTGTGGATTTACGGTATCATCATCTCTACGAGCTCTCACCATCGTGATATTATTTTAAACCCTGAATACAAACAAATAATTTTTTATTATAATTTGTGTAAACTTAACTTAAAATTAAAATTACACTTTAAAAAAAAAACTTAACAGCTCAATAGCATCTTAATAGTTAAAAAAAAATTATCTCACAATACAAAAAGATAATTAATTCAAAAAATTAAATCATATTTTATAAATTTAACACTTACCTACTTAAAATTAAAGATAACCAAATTGAAAACTGAACAGAAAGAAGAAGTGAAAACAGAGAGGAAAGCGTGAAGTGCAATAGCTGTGTGTGTGTGTGAAGTGTAAGGTGAGTGAGAATTTATAGAAAATTCTCACCCCTTACCTTCTTCTACTCTTTTTCTTTTTTATTTCTTGTTACCCTCGTGTTCCGCGTGCTGTCCTTTGTGCTGCTGATGGGAGGTGGGCCAGGGGGCTAAAATCGGCTCACAGCTGGCCGATTTTACCCCCTGATTTCTTTTTTTTTTTTTTCAGGTACTGAAATCGGCCCACAGTTGACCGATTTCACCCCTTTTGCTTTTTTTTTCCCGGGTACTGAAATCGGTCCACCCCTGACCGATTTTACCCCCCACTTTTCATTTTTTTTCTTTTTCTGGTACTGAAATCGGTCCAACCATGACTGATTTTAGTACAAAATCCCACACATCCGTAAATTTCCCCCCCCACATATCAGGAATTTCACTGTGTAAATCCCATATATATGTAATTTACCGTATATACTAATGTACTAATTATGAAATGTGAGTCAAAGTATTTTTTTTCTTTTTCATTCACAACGAGGTGTAAAGAAAAATGCTTAAACAATAAAGAGACTACTGCCTCAAGGGAATAAGATACCCGGTCTATTGACTAAGATAGATAAGAAAGAAAAACTAGGAACAGAATCATATGAATGAAATCTCACTAGCTTATTATCATCATGCTTCACCATAGCTTCAACACAAAAGTTAGCTTTTTCGAAGACATGTCTAACTTGTATAAAACGGTCAGCCTCCATAACCACATAAGTAGCTTGAACCAAGAAGTAACAAGGGTGACCAGGCTCAGGAGGATCCTCTAGGAACTTAACCACACATTTTGAGTCAAGCTCAAGAATCACTTGCTAAAAACCACAGTGAGTGGTCCAGGAAATGCCAACAAAGGCATCCTAGAGCTCAACAAAAGTGACAAAGCGAGCCCCAAGATTTCAGTTAAAGGCATAAATAAAAGTTCATTGATGATCTCTAACCATACCTCCACAAGCAGCAGATTCGCCAGAATTAGTAATTAAATCATCCACATTAATCTTAATCCATCTTGGAGGGGGAGAGTCTCAAGCTACATGAACAACTTCATGATGAGGCACCACAATCTTCGCCTTAGAAATCATGTTGCACATGTTTTGATAGTCTTGGATAAGAGTCAAAGATTTGGTGGAGAAATCTAACGTATGAACTTGACAATGTACAAAGATCCACTCATTTCTCACTTGCCAAATAGTGCTACAAGTAGTAGCAAAAAGGAGTGGTCAATCCCCCCATGTAAAGAACGAGATATTGATCCTTCGGCTAGTCCTCAAAGTCCACCTGAAAAAAGAAAATAGAAGAAGATCTGTTTCCAATGTTTTTCCATGTCTTCTCCGCTATTTTACAATTACAGAGGACATGGAGCATTATTTCTTCAAACATACCACACATAGGGATGTGAGCCAAAGTGATGACATTTATTCAATATCACCAATCTTACTTATCTTCCATCAATCTTAGCTCCTAAATATCACTAGATAACCATTGTACCAAAATAAAACATAATTTTACCAAGTTGTCGTAAAGTTGAAATTCATGATGCAAACCTGATTTAAAATTAACCACACGTGTATCTACGATTTTAATACTTTTTTTTGGTACTATCCAAATACAACCTAAGTATCAGTAAAATATTTTTCAACAATTTGTTGGGAAAGAATGTTTTTTTTTTATCATTTTTGTTCGTGGGAGAAAAAATGGATAAAACTTACCTCCATTTTTTCACTTCTATTCCATCGAGTTTTTTTTTTTTTTGGTAAAAATAAATTTGATGGTAAAAAATGTGCATGTGTCATTATGTTGCCGGCTACCTTAATGAGATGGAGTTAAAGAAATGGATGTAAGTTTTGTTTAAAAAAAATGTTGAGAGTTGAGATATGATCCAATTCAAGTCGTGTGTGCAAAAGAAAAATAAATGAAATTTAATAAACTAGCGTGTCTTGCCAAACAAAAATAGGAATTATTATATTGTCTATAAAGCAATATTTTTTCTAATAAATTGGCATTAATTTATTTTAGTATGTGTTATTTGTTTTCTTTATATATAAATTTTAGTGTTAAAAATTTTTATAAGAGGTGAAAAGGAGAAATACACATAGTGGCAAGTAGATTAAAAAAATGATAAAAAGGGATGTGAAAATAGGAGTTAATGACAATATAAGCAAATAACAACTGGTGCTGTAGTGACAATTAGATGAGTAAAAAAAAAAAAAAGCTCTTAAAAGTGGGTTAGTCCCAAAGCCCCCCCACATCATAGCTCCAAAGCTCACCACACCCCCCCCCCTTACTTATATGGGTTAGTCTCCAAACTCATTAAGCCCCCTCACTTATGGACTAGGGGTTAAGAATTCTATGAGTTAACTCATTATTTTACAAATTTTAAAGAATAAGTAATTTGTTTTTGAAAATTATTTTTTGAAAAGAAATAAAAAATATTTTTTTAGAAAAATATTTTTGCTTCAATATTTTTAATTTTATTTACAATATTTTTTAAAAAATATTTTGCAAATTATGTTAAAGAAAAAAATGATTTTATTTTCAAAGATAATTTTTTTCAAAAAAAAAATCAAAAACTTTGATTGCGGCAGATCCAAGTGGGCTAGCCTTATGGACTTTTTGGCCTACGCCACATGGGTTTGAACCAAATACGGGTAGGTTAGCCCATTTGATATCCCTAGTGACAATAAGAGGAGTTACTTTTAAAAAAAGTAATATTTTTAAATTAATTATCTTTAAGAGTAAAAATGGTAAGTAAAATTAGACACCATAAAATAATTTTTTTCTCTCAATGCCCTTTATTAATAGTGCAAATTAAATTCATTAAAAAAAATACTGTAGATTAAAAGAAAAATGGAAGCGCTCCAACGTCAGCCCAATCATAATTTGGGCTTGAATTGGACCGAAGGATACAGCATCAACCCTCTTGAATTGGATAACTCCATATACGAAGGATCTAAAATTACTTTTAAAAATGGGTTAATTATGTTTTTAATCTCTGTAAAATTTGAAAGTTTGGTATTAGTCCCTGTATGAAAGTTTTAGTCTTTTTAGTCCCGGAGCTGGATGGGAGTTGACTGCGCTGACGCGTAGTGCCACGTGGCCCAAAAGCTGAACATTTGGCCCATACCCACGCCCCTTGCCCACCCGACTCAGATTTAATTTAAAATTTAAAAAAAATTGGTTTACTCTGTCTGGTCCCGATCTCTTGTTCTTCTTCGATTAATTCTAAGACTTTTGACAAATGAATTCATCATTAATTCATCGTTGAATATAATGAACGTTTCCTGAATCTTAATCAACATGCTTAATCCATCTTTTACCAATAATTCCATGACCACCACAGCCCTTGAGTGTCGTCACTGAATTAACCGAATTACCCCCTGCGGCAGAGACATGCGCCATATCAATCCCCTTCCCCACTGGAAGAAACACCGAGCGAACAAGGCAGCGCGAGCCTCCTTGCCCCACCACGCTCCTCCACTTGAACGAGGAGCCAATTTTAGAACCCGAATTGGCGTTCTTGCACAAGAGCACAGCGCCCTTGGGGCTCAATTTCGCAAGCCTCAGAACCCAAGGGAAGTCCCTCCGCCGAGAATCCACCACTAAAAAGTCGATTCCCGCCAAATCCTCCATCACCTCCTCCGGCTCTCCCACCAGGACCTCCGGCGACGCGCCGGCCTCCTCGGCCATTCTCTCGGCGTACTTTGTTCTTGACCGCTCGTCGGGGACTACGCACACGTGTCGCCCGCCTGTGTGGCGGCTCGCTATGGCTAACCCGACGCTGGTGGAGATGACGCCTCACTGCGACCACATCCCCGCGATGAGCTTGGCGTCCCACCTTGCTGCCATGGCGGAAACCATCTCCGCCACCCTTGATTCGCGGTACAGCTGGCACTGCGCGCACACAAAAAGCACAGCGGCGAGGGCTGCGAGGGCGAGGGAGAGAAGAGAGAAGCACAATGGCGACGGAGAGGAGCGGCAGGGAGAGACAAACGGTGGGGTGGGTGAGGCTCGAGAGAGATGAGAGGATACAAATGGGGTGGGGTGGGTACGGGTTAAGGGGGCTGTTTCAATTATTTTTTATTTTAAATTAAATTCGGGTCGGGTGGGTAATGGGCGTGGGTATGGGTCAAATTTTAATATTTTGGGTTATGCCACGTGGCATCTCATGTGGCATGCCGCGTCAGTGCCATTAGCAGCCACGTCAGTGCAGTCAACTCTCATCCAGTTCCAGAGATTAAAAACAAACTTTTAACTTTCACATGGACTAAAACTTTCATACAAGGATTAAAATCAAACTTTCGAATTTTACAAGGACTAAAAACATAACTAAGCCTTTAAAAATATTGGTGTGAAAAACGTTCCTAAGGAAGTTTCGCCATAAGTATCGTAATTTATGTGAATCCTGTGTGTGTGTATATTTTTTGTTTAAATTATGTCAACAAAAGGACTTGTCTTTTTNACAATGGCGACGGAGAAGAGCGGCAGGGAGAGACAAACGGTGGGGTGGGTGAGGCTCGAGAGAGATGAGAGGATACAAATGGGGTGGGGTGGGTACGGGTTAAGGGGGCTGTTTCAATTATTTTTTATTTTAAATTAAATTCGGGTCGGGTGGGTAATGGGCGTGGGTATGGGTCAAATTTTAATATTTTGGGTTATGCCACGTGGCATCCCATGTGGCATGCCGCGTCAGCGCCATTAGCAGCCACGTCAGTGCAGTCAACTCTCATTCAGTTCCAGAGACTAAAAACAAACTTTTAACTTTCACATGGACTAAAACTTTCATACAAGGATTAAAATTAAACTTTCAAATTTTACAAGGACTAAAAACATAATTAAGTCTTTAAAAATATTGGTGTGAAAAACGTTCCTAAGGAAGTTTCGCCATAAGTATCGTAATTTAGGTGAATCCTGTGTGTGTGTATATTTTTTGTTTAAATTATGTCAACAAAAGGACTTGTCTTTTTGCTTAGTTCACGTCACATGTATAATTTGGCATGATAAATACATCATCAACGGTTGAGATGTACATTTTTATTAAAAGTGCTTCTCTAAAGTCTAATAAATTTTCTGAAAATGCTCCATGTACACCCTTTATAGATACACCTGTATATACACCTCCTATTTATACGGTATCAATCACATTTAATACGGATTATATTATACGTTATCAATGCCACTCCCACTCGAGTTTTACTCACGTACTCAGTGCCATTACGCAACAGAATACGGAATTTGAGATCCAATGCACAAAACCAAAATCGTGAGCTCGTTTCAACCGATAGCAACACAAAAATCGAAAGAACCTCCACAATCTAACTTGATAATTATAATCGCAATTTGTTGTTGATCGAAAATGGCACTGAAAGAAACCGTGGTAATTGTTCTACCTTTTTTGTGTTGATTTGATGGAGGTGTTCTTCCTTACATTTCTGTGAAATTTTAGTGTTCTGAAGCTTTATATGCTCTAATGCACATTCATTAATGGCGAATATCACAGAAAATTGATTGCACAAACTTTAATGGACATATGCACAAACATTAGATGGGCATGTACACAAACATTATCAACATGCCATAGGTTCTGTATTTTTGGGTAAGAGGATATACATTTTGCCACATTCTCAACCTTTCAACAATTAATGCATAAACAAATATTATTATTTTGACACATTTTTTATATATTCTCATGAATAAACACTACTTGATGTGTTGTGCATAATGTATTATAAAGATTTTGATGTATTATAAAGTGCACAAATTTTAAATGGGCATATGCACAAACATTATATGCTATTGTGCACAAACATTATTCATAGGCCGCAACCCTGTTGTTTATGTGTTGTGCATAATATATTATAAAGATTTCTTAACCTTTCAACAATTAATGCATAAACAATATAAATATTTTGACACAAACTTTTTATATATTCTCATGAATAAACACTACTTGATATGTTGTGAATAATGTATTATAAAGATTCTGATGCATTATAAAGTGCACAAACTTTAAACGGGCATATGCACAAACATTATATCATGTTGTGCACAAACATTGTCCTATTTTGTATGTACAGGGGGTAGTGTTTTTTTTAGTGGAGGATTCAACATATTTGGTTGCACAAACTTTATACCCCATATAGCACAAACATTAGGGTCACTATAACACAAACTTTGTATATACTGATGTGCAATTACGATGTATCAAAACAAAAGAATGAAACAATGATTACTTTGCAGAATCTTTCATGGACATTTTACTCCAATTGAATGGACAAATTCTATAACAATTAGTTTAGATAAACCAAGTTGCATAAACCCTAACCCCTAAACTAAAAACCATAACTGGTTTGAGCATCCTTTCCAGGAACAGATTCATCTCATCATTATCGTAGGTTACATCCATTTGAGTATGTGCTTCTTCCATAACAACTACACTATGTGCTTCTCCCACAACCTTCTTGTTGGTGTGGAAGTTGAGTGTCATGCGGGAGTAGTACACCAATAGTGTTTGACTAGACGATGCACAAACATTACATCAACAGATACACAAACTTTACATGACACCGTGTACAAACTTTGAACTCGTGTTAGATTGTGTGAAGCATATTTGCAGGCGTGACTAATAACAGATGTCCCTTTGAGTGATTATGGAGGACCTATTTTCTACAGCAATGAACAATTAGCATCACCAATTTAATTCAAAAGCTTTTACTAACACTTATATACATTATAATGCATAAACTTTACATATATGCATATTACTTAATGTATAGTAAAATAATAGTGCAAAATATGATGTCTGATTAGGGTGCACAAACATTATATGACATTTTGCACAAACATTAGATGACGTTGTGCACAAATATTAAGTACCGTTTACAACACTGATGTAGCTCACAACATTTTACACAATGCTTTGTGTTTCCACTAAACCCATACACGCTTACATTCATCAACAAATTTAATTCAAAAGAGCATAAAAGGTGAACTTAGCTTCGATGCACTTACCAACGTTTGTTTTCTTTGTGATTGCTGCTACATATTTGTGCAGTGAGCACAATGTATTTGCTGAAGAGAGACGAAATCAACGAGAGCTGATGAGAGGGACGAGAGATCGAAGACAAGTACGAGACTTTATTGTTGTGCAATCCTTATTTCCGAGACAAGGAAGAGGAAATTTCAAGGTCACGCGTGTGTGTAACGCGCTACTGAGTGAGTAGGAGAGAGGTTAGGTGATTATTTTTGGGAGCCATGTGTATTCTAATACAGGTACATGTGTGGTGTATGATTTTAGGGTGTACGTGTAGTAAAGCTCTAAATTTCCGCTACAGTTTATAGCATAATAAATCGACCTATAAAAATGATTTTGCAGACAACTAATCAGTAAGATATCACAACGATCAAATTAAAACCAGAAGTATCTGTGACAAACATCATAAAGATTTTATCAACTATAGCAATCTCTGCTCTTTTGTTTTATTACAATCAATCATAGCAATCAATCTCAAAGCGAGGCTTTTATGTCCCAAGCTATGATCTTCATGTTCCTATATCTTGGATGGTTTTGGCCACGAAGCATAACCGTCCGCATCGGTTCAAGATGCCAAGTGCATGTGCGCCCCAAAAGTTCCAAAACACGGTTGCATTACATGGCAAAATTATTATACATATAAAGATACAGGACAAGACATTATAATAAGCTCATTAGCTAAATGGTCCGTGCCCATGTATAACTACGACCACAGATATTAAACATAAAAGGCTATTTCCTGGCACGTTTTCAAAGGGCCATTCTCAGGGGTCCTACAGAGGGAAGGGACTGCCCGGATCTGATCCTGCTCTTCCTGAGCCTTTCAGAGATGATAAAGGCAAGCTCGAGAGATTGCGAGGCGTTCAGCCTGGGGTCGCAGTGTGTGTGGTAACGAGAGCTCAGGTCATCAAAAGTGACCGTCCTTGACCCGCCGATGCACTCGGTCACGTTTTGGCCAGTCATCTCCAGATGAACCCCACCAGGGTGGCTTCCTTCTTGTTCGTGCACATCGAAGAATGCTTTCACCTCAGCCTGTCCAACCAAATAAAAAGAAGAAAACCATTAAAGGGCATCTATAATCGAATATACTTTTGCGAACCAAATTATCATAAATAAATTGGCAGTCCTATGATGTTTATTTCTATAAAGTTGGTGAGAGTTATGATTCACAAAGAAAAAGGGCCCCAAATGTCGTATCCCACCTACTGCTGTGATAAAGAAATGTCACCAAATTCGACAATGACCTTTCTTACTGATCAAATAACCAAATAACAGCTCAAATGCTTCACTTCATTACCTTGTGTACAAGCAGACCTTTTGGGACCTACCAATTTGGCTTCTTAAGACCTAACTTCTTTCAGATAATCAAAATATAAGTTTCAAAGAGTATGATGATCATTGTTTTCGAAATGATTTTAATTAAGAATATGCTGAGGAACATGGCAGTAGCTAACATGACTTTAATCCAAATATATCTCCTTTTCTACCTAAAGCCCCTTTATGCCTAATGAGTTATGACCAATCAAAAGAGAATCGGTTGCAAGAGTTTTACCATGATGGCATCGAAGGGGCGAGTTTTGAGTCCACATGGAGCCTTTATGGTGTTTCCATGCATAGGATCGCTGACCCATGTGACAATTTGCCCAGCTCTGCGTACCGCCCTGATTAGATGCGGAAGCTTTACCCTCATATTTTCAGCTCCCATCCTTGTGATCACAGTTATTCTGCCTGGTTTGTTTTGAGGATTCAAGATCTCAATGAGTCTAACGAGGTCATTTGGATCCATCTTATCACTTACCTGCAATATCATTTAAATAATTCAACTTAAAAACATAAAATCAAGAAACTTACACGTCTTCATGGGGAGGAATGACAAATTAAACAATGGAGACTGAAGAAACATTTGAAATCATAACACTTCAAAAATAAATTTAGCTTGCACGAGAATTTTATGACTTCATAAAATGATCACCTTAATTCCTAGGGGATTAGCAACTCCTCTTAGAAACTCAACATGGGCACCATCAAGCTGCCTGGTCCGTTCCCCAACCCAAAGCATATGGGCAGAGCAGTCATAGTAGAGACCAGATGTTGAATCGAGCCTAGTAAGTGATTGTTCATATGGCAACAGCAAACATTCATGTGAAGTCCAGAACTCAGTTGTTTTCATTATAGGATGGTCTACTGTGAGGCCAGCAGCAGCCATGAATCCAAGGGCCTCATCAACTCGGTGAGCAAGCTCCAGGTACCTGCCATGCCAAAAACAGATTTAGTTTACCTCGAGCAACACAGATTATCATAGCTAGACCTTGCATATGTTGGTGCCGCATTCTGCTCTAGCGTTTTATTGGTTAAAAAGTTAGCTTTTTTCAAAAGAGCAGTTACACAGACAATAAATGTAACTTTATGTTATACGTTACATGTGTCATATTTTTCACATACCTTCTACGTAACTTGTTTTGCTTATAATGTAACTGTCTTCAGCCGGGACCATCTCTATTACATTGTAATGTTTAATCAAATAAGCTTTTAGCAAATGTTTCTCTCTCTCTCCGTAACATGTTGCTTCCTCAATCACACAGCCACAAATATGTGTGATTCACAAGGCTTCCATATTTTTCACGTGCACTTTGTCTAGTTGTCTTCCCAATAACAGTTTCATTAGGACTTGTCCCAAAATTAATTAGTGTCACAACTTGCCGGCATGAAGTGTACTGTTATTCATAAATTCTGACTTCCTTGCATAACTCCCGAGTAAACCATTACTTTACATCTGCATAATTTTCATTATCTGATTACAGCTAGTTTCACCCTGGACTTTCTGCTCACTCACCTATACTTATTATAACTTTGTTGCCTATACAGGTATGTGAGAATATGTGCATACCGGTGTGTGCAGCAAGCATTTTTCTATCTTCCATCCCCCCAAACACTAATTCATTATCCATTATCTATGTGTAGCAACAATCCACTGCACAACACTGTAGTGCAGCTTTTATCTAAGGTTAAACTATAAAGTTTTCTCTATCTGGTGCTCTCTGCTAAGTTATCAAGAATAAGAAGTTTTCAAATATTCCAATGCATTGGAGACTTATAAGTTTTGCCTTTTAGTTGAAACTTTCCCTTTCTTGACAACTCAAACATAACAAAGCACCCTGTAATTTTACCTACTTTCATGTTAGGGTTTACAGTTCATTAGTGTACTTTACAACTTTCGACTAAGGAATTAAATTATGTAACGTTGCACACGTGAGTATCACAAATCGATGCAACAGTACTAATCTTAGCAGTGCACCAAAATCATGGAATCAAGTGTTTTTTATGAATGCAAAACACGAATTCATTTCTAATCACTTATACAGTTATCATGTTACCTTACCTCCTATAAAACAAAAGGTGTTTCAGATTAGGTTTTTCATAACAAATTAAAAAAAAATATACTGCTTTTAGTTTTTAACAACCAAAGTAAGAATAGAAGAGAGCCAAGATTATAGAAAGGGTGGTAAACATTGATTTGTTTCATTCACGAACCTTTCACTGCTGAAAATGACAACATAAAACATAAAAAATCTTGCATGTATACTATGATTTCCTCATCATTACTTAAAAGCCAATACTGACAAATCCGTGTAATACTTTCGTAGTTACTGATAGCATACAAAAAAAAAAATCTCCTCGCAGTAAATTCAATTAAACTCAACAAGCAATATAACAAGTCACTATCACCCCCCAGCCCAAGCACAAACGACTAATTCTCTACACAAAAAAGGTTTATTTATTCCAAAAACAAAAAGTCAAGCCAGATTCAAGGAACAATACTATCAGGGTTGCAGCCGGACTCACCTATCTCCCTGCTCGCTGTGCTGAGTGAAGTCCAAGTTCCACTGGGAGACCCTCTGCATAGCAGCATACCCTCCGGTGGCGAAAGCCCTGAGAAGATTGAGAGTCGCTGCCGATTGACAATAGGCTCTAATCAACCTCTGAGGATCAGGGATCCTCACCTTCTCTTCAAAGGCGTCTCCATTCACATTATCCCCCCTGTAACTGGGCAGCTTCACCCCATCCTTCTCCTCAAAAGGATCCGATCTTGGCTTCGCGAATTGACCCGCCATTCTCCCCACCTACATAAGCAAACACCACCCCACATTCACAAATCACAAACAAGCTCAAACCTAGCCCCAAAAATCGAATCTTTTCAGCTAATAAACCAATGGGTAGATACTCAAAACTAGTCGGTAGCAGTAAAAGGTGAATTTTGTGAACCACAGACAGACAAACTTTAAATGCAATATCAGGACTCGGATCTTATAATACAAATTGGTCGAGTACTAGGCAAGCTCGTATCCTTCCTTCCTAAATCTGTGTCAGCAAGGATAATCACAGTACCTGTCCAAGGACCCAAAAAAGAGCAAAGAGCAAAGAGCAAAGAGAGAGTATGAGGGGGGGGGACCTTGATGACAGGCATTTGGCCGCCGAACATCATGACGACGCTCATCTGGAGGAGGATCCTGAAGGTGTCACGGATGTTGTTGGCGTGGAACTCCTTGAAGCTCTCGGCGCAGTCTCCGCCCTGGAGGAGGAACGCGTTCCCCATGGCGGCCTCGCCGAGCCGCTCCTCCAGCCTCCGCGCCTCCCCGGCGAACACTATCGGCGGGAAGGCCTCCAGCGTCTTCAGCACCGACTCCAGCTCCTCCCGGCTGGGGTACTCCGGGAGCTGGAGGGCCTTCTTGGACTTCCAGGTGTCAAGGGCCCACTTGGCCTGGCCAGCATTGCGGGTGGCGGGCGGCTGCTGCTTTGGGGGCTTTTCGGAGACGAGGGGGTTGTTGGCGGGCTCGGCTGCGTGGACGGCCTGGATGGGCCTGGGGTTGGGCCTGGGGTTGGAGGGGAAGGAGGAGTGGCTGGGGGTGGAGGGGGGGAGGAGGGAATGGTGGGTTGGGGGTATGGATTTGGTGGGAATGAGGGAGTTGGAGGTGGCCGCGGCCATCGTGTAACAGAGATAGAGAAGAAGGAAGAGGAACAGAGTTATGACTTATCTCTCACACTTGTTCTGCGTTGAGGTTTCGTTTCGTCTCAACTACACAACAAGAGAAGAGGAGCAGGGTTTTATAACTCTCTTCTCAGTATATGAAACGCCTCCGGGTTGTTGTGGCTCTCTCATGGGTGGGGTTGTTGGGATTTCAGAGAAGGGTTTTCTCGTCAATTCAACATCCCAGGGGCACTCTCAGAGGTTAAATCAATTTTTTTTTTATGTTGTTTAATTAAAATCTTATAAAATAGTTTATATAAAAGTGATATTTAATCATTCATTTTATTAACTAGAGTATGCTTTAGGTCCACTAACCTAACCCCAAATCATATGATTTTTTAAAATTTATCTTTCTATAAAAACTGTGATAAATTATTAAATTTTTATATTTTAATTAATATTCACAGTATTTTAGAAGTTGAGATATTGGGTTAAAATTATGAGTTATACTTATTTGTGATATCTGCTTAATCTTTGATTTTACTTTCTTGGATTGTTTTTCTCGTACCCTTTGTAACCAATTTAAATTAATATTATTACATTTTAGATTTTTCAATTATAGGTTTATTTTTTGGTGTGGTTTTCAATTATAGTTTAAATAAATGTGAAAAGAAAATCATATTTTAATTCAACCAAAAAATCATTTATCATTTATAAATTATAAACCAAACACCTTATAGTAGTTGGTTGCAGACAAGATTATGAGTATTTATAGTAGATGTTTACATATAAGGTTAACTTAATGATAAATAAAATGGTCTTTTTTGTAAAGAGGTTTGAAATTCAAGAAAAAAATTGTCAATAGAAATAGTCATAGTATTTTAAGTTGAATTAGACAATCTAACTAATAGTGAAATTTAAAGATAAGTGCAAAGAAAAGAAAGAAGAAAAAAAAGAGTAGTTGGTCCTTCGGTCAAGATTATGCTTTAACTTGGAAATTTTTTGGGAAGAAGAAAAAAGGATCTGACAATTTATAATTTTATTGTATTCATATTAAATCATCTAAATTAAGATTTTTACGGGGGAATGAACGTCAATCTTATAAATAGTATAAAGAGGTCGAAGTTGGAAAAAAAAGATTTCATAATTTTAGTATAAGACGACTATATTGATTCACATATATTTATAAAGGGAAAAATTATTTATATAAGCATTTCAATAATGTGTATCACTAAATAGAATTGAGATAATGTAAGGTGAGATTTTTACTTTGGAGAGAAGGTTATAAATATACATGTTAAAAAATTATTATTATTTCAAGAGTTTCGAAATATATATACACACACGCACGTAATTAATGTAATGTAAAAATAATTATATGGTTCATGCATTCATACAAAACTTAATAAGCTATAAAGTAAAATAAAATATCAATATGTTATAATACGTATTTTAAAGGCTGTTCTTAAAAAATGGTGTAATGTATTGACTTTTTATTATTTTCTTAAATTTTATACCATCCATTAGTTTGATGAAAAATTGGTGCATGTAGACAAATCTAACACTCTATATTTATGAATACTCGGAATGAAATTTAAGATATTTTCTCTCACGTATGAACCCCACGACTTTATTATGAGTGTGTATAATGAGATGACAAATTTGTATCTAATCAAACCAACGGGGGTTGGTCTAAGTGGTAAGCGGCTTGGTATCGCTTAAGCAAGGTCCCGAGTTCGAGACCTTGTTAACGCAGTTATCCCCGCTGTGAGACTCACCCGCTATAGCCAGGTGCACGACCCGAGTCGACCCGGATTAGTCAAGGCAAAGCCTTGGATACCGGGCAGGCAACCTAAAAAATTTTTTGCCTCTAATCAATAATTTTTTTAATTTGACATAAGAGATCACTTTAATTACGTAAGAGATTCAGTTTAAATGCATGTACACAAATTTGTACATGTACACAAGTATATATAAAATTATATATGGCAAAGAAGGAAGGAGGGCTGGGATTAAGACATTCCCACGCTATTAATCAAAGCTTTCATGTCCAAAAGTTGGCTGGCGGTTGATTAAAGAGCATGATGCTCTCTGATCGAGAGTCCTCAAAAGTAAATATAAGTGTGCTGAGGATCTTATTCCGGCTGTTCGGTGGAAGGGTGTGTCTAAGACTTGGGATAAGGTAACAAATAATGTTACATGGCGAGTTAATAATGGTAAAGATATTAATTTTTGGACAGATTTGTGGGTTCCCAATACTGGCCCTCTTCTTCCTTTTGCTATTGGTCTGCTTTTAGAGACAAGGGTAGAAAAGTGGCTGATTATTCGCTTCCTACAGGAGATTGGAATTGGGAGCTTATTCAACAAGTCCTGCCTTTGATTGCTTGCCTTGCAAAGGTTTTGGTCCTAATGTAATTGCTTGGAGGGGTTATGTGGATGGGGGCTTTACTGTCAAATATGCTTATCAGTTATTTCGTACTAGTATTCTTATGCATACAACGTTTTCTTATAGCAACATTTGAAATTAGAAGACTTGTCTTTGGCTTTTAGTGCAGAACGGTCTTCTTACAAATGTTAGGTGTTATCAACGTCATTTATCTCAATCATCCCTTTGCCAACGATGTGGTAAATTCAAATGAGACTTCCTTACATGAGCTTAGGGATTGTCCTACTATTGATAGTTTTTGGAGAAATGTGTTTGGTTCTTATCTTCATTCAAATTTTTTTCAAGTTGATCTCATGGAATGGATGCAATCTAATCTCAAGTGCAATGTTATGGTTGGGGAAATATGTGGCCTTATCTTTTTTGTGTTAGTGATCATTATATGAATGCAATACGTCTATTTTTTTATAGGCAAGGCATTGACACCTCTAATTTAATTTATCCTTTTTGGGATCGTGTTAATAGCTTCTCCAAAACTCAAGAGGTGGGTGTTGCGGTTCATTATTCTATTACTTCGTTGCTTTCTTGGAGATTTCCTCCTTTGGGATGAGTTTGTTTGAACCCCGATGGCTCTATGTGTCTAATTCTATGGCTGCTAGTGGTGGTGTTATTCAAGATGATTTTGGAACTTTTTTGGGGGGTCATTGCTGCCAATTTAGGAATTGCGTCAATAACACATGCTGAACTTATGGGTATTTATCAAGGTTTACTATTAGCTTGGGATATTGGCGTCGAAGATTAAAAGTAGATGTTGATTCCAAATCTTGCTTAGCGCTTATCGCAGGTTGATATCTCCTTTGCATGTTGAAGCAAGTGTGGTGGATCATATTAAGAACATGATTACTAGAGACTGGGAAATTCACTTTAGTCATATTTTTAGAGAAACTAATAAGGTTGTGGATTGTTTGGCTCATCTTGTTCATTATTCTTTGAACTTGGCTACTACTCGATTTGTGGATCCTCCTCCCTGTATTATCTATTTTCTTTGGGTTGATGCCACTAGAGTGGCTTATTGTAGGGGGATTGGTGGTTTTTTTTGTTTCCCTTCTTTGTGGGTGCTTGCACCCCATTGTTTATCCAAAAAAAAAAAGTTTATATAAATTTATATATTATAATTTTGTGAATGAGAGTCCTTAGAATACTAATTAAGGAAGTATAAACAAAATAAAATTTTTAAAGTTTTATATTAGTACCATTTAAAATTAAAAGGTCGTAGTTAAAAAAAAAAAACGTTTGATGTATATATGCTTCCTATCTATTAATGAGGCAATGAGCTTAAATCTCCCTACAGTTAACGTTGAATCAGACTTTAAAGTTGGAGTAGAGTTGTGCAATGGTATTAACGGGGAGACATGCTTGCCAAGCCCTCCTTGCCGCTATCCAAGACTGGCGAGAGAGGCTGATTTTTGTACCGATCGACTTGCTAAGAAAAGTCTCAACCTTCATTAGGGTGTGATATTTTATAAAACTGTCCCTACTCCTATTTTTTGTCTTTCTTACTGACTTTGTTAATATGTTGTTTTCAAGAATTGTAGCCATGTAGTTTGTTTTGGGCTATTTTTAGCCCCGTTGTTTATATATAAAAAAAAAGTGATTAAGTGAATATGAATCCCAGTAATCATTAAATCATAAACACTATAGTTAAGTCTATAGTACGTGAAGAGATAAGTGATTTGTTTTTAGCCATGGACATAAGGCAGCGTTTGGTAAATGTCTCAAGACAACAAAAATACGGAGACAATGGGAAAAAAAAATGTTTGGAGATGGAGACAAAAACATAAAACTTAAAATTGTCTTTGTCTTAGAATAATTTATTAACTAATTTTTATACATTTAAAAAAAATACAAAAGAAATGTTTGAGACGTAAGAAACGCAAGAGACGTGTCTCTGCTATCTCATGTATCTATATATTCAATCTCAAAACGCTTACTTAACGCTACCTAAAAGATGAAGAAAAAAATTCAACATTTTTTCCACGCACAATATAAACCTCACATTTAATATATCTTTTCATATAATTTTATCTGTTGTTTGATTAGAATGTGTTTGCAATCATTAACGAAGAAATCGACCTTTCTTCCTTATTATAATATATATTCACCCTTAATTTCATCTCTCTCAGTTAATATATATATATATATATATATATATATATATATAGTATGACTAATATATATGATAACTCATATCACTTTCTCCCTTTTAAAATAAGTGCTTACGTTTGGCATCTAAGAAATTAGATAAAAATATAAATATTACTATAAGTAATAAAAAATATTTGAAATGACAAAAAAAAATACTCATATTTAAAATGAAACATATTCCATTAATATATTTAGAAACTACAATTACATTAAGGGCATTATTGAAAAATAAATAAATAAATATTACCTTAAAATATGAGTTA
>QANU01035975.1:196597-247065 GCA_003254905.1 Nissolia schottii | reverse complement strand
TATATATATATATATATATATATATAAATATATAAAAGATGGATGACAAGCATAGTATAGAATGTCCAATTCAATGACAATCCAAACACAAGAGCCACAAGTCAAGACAAAAGACACTGCCAAACTAAAATCTAAGTAGTGCAAGAGGCTCTTAAACAAGTAGGGACGACAACATGAATCTTACCTACGGAGCACCCGCCTTACCTAACTTGCTCGGGGCAAGTTTAAAACTCATCTCGAAGTAGGGCGGGTTATGTCTGTGAGACAGGGCGGGGCGAGATAGGGTATAGAGTGAATTTGCCCTTACTCGCCCCTCACCCTATATAGTATATATTATAAAAATATATTAATATTAATATATAATACAAAACTTTATATAAAACTTATCTAAACGTTTTTGGACTGGAGGTACTAAATGCATGAAACATTTGTGGTTTGGTGTAGTAAAATGGGAGTTCCACTCACAAAAAAAATTAGTTCTTGATTGCCCAACTAGATGGAACTAAACTTATGTCATGTTAGAAATTGCTTTGTTGTATAAAGATGTGTTCCCTCGTTTAAGACAAAAAGAACCTCAAAACAAAAGTGTGTTGAGTAATGATGAGTGAGAACTTGCTAGGGAAATTTGTGGTAAATTGGAAGTCTTTTATGTCGTGACTACATTGTTTTCTGGGACACAATATCCAACTGCTAATATTTAATTTCATAAAGTTTGTGAAATAAAGTTGGCATTGGAAAAATTTACTTTTTCTCTTGATCCATTGATTAGTCAAATGACATGTAATATGAAGAGAAAGTTCGATAAGTATTGGAATGAAATTAATGGCATTATGGGTGTTAGGGTTTAAGTTTCCTTTCATTGAGTACAAGTTTTCTAGATTATATGCTAACCTAATTGAATTTTCAAAGCAAGTTCAAAGAATTCAGCAGTTATGCAATGACTTGATTATGGAGTACCAACAAAAGGGAGGTTCTTCAAGCTCAAATGTGCCTTAATTTTTTACACAAGAACTCACTCAATTTGATGATCAAGATGATGAATTTGCGTACGAATTGTATCTTAGAAAGTTGAAGAAAGCAAATGGCCCATTTATGAAAACTGAATTTAATTATTACATAGAGGAATATGTTGTTCCAAGAACTCCTGATTTTAATATTTTAATTTGGTGAAAAGTGAATGGGGCTAAGTATCTAACTCTTCAAAAAATTGTTAGAGATGTATTTGTTATACCTGTGACCATTGTTGCTTCTGAATTCGCTTTTAGTGTAAGTGATCGTTTGATTAGTCCTCATAGTGCTAATCTACATGAAAACACAATAGAAACTTTGATGTGTTATCAAAATTGGTTGTGGTCAAGTGCTATGTACAAAGGTGAATTGTTTCATATGTTTTATCTATTTTTTAATTTTGATTTTCTAATAACAGTAATTGATTTATTAATGAATTTATCATGTTTAATTTGTAGGGAGAAAACTTATTACAATGGACTATTATCAATTGGTTAATGATGTAGAAGACGATGTAGATAGTGAAGAATGATAGCTTCAAGAGTTGGGAAGCTGCACAAGAGACAAGAAGTGACTTGACTGCTGCTTGGAACTTATTTGAAACTTATATGTATCTTAGATATTTTTGTGTGACATTTTGGAAACTTGGTTGTTACTTGCTTGTTATTTTATTTTTATTGGATCTTTTTATATTTAATCAATATTGAGTGTTGACATTTGTAGTATTTTATTATATTATTATGTTAATCTATACATGGATTAAATTTTCTAGTATTTCAACAGGTGTTCTAAAAAAAGGGGCAGGGTGGATACCCACGGGGTGGGTGTGGGTTATAATGTTTAAAACTTGCAGATAAGGGAGGCGTGAGTAGAGGTTAGTATAAATAAGGTGCAGGATAGGGTCAAGGTGAGGTAAAACCCACCCCACCCAGCCCTATTGCCATCCCTATAAACAAGCAAAATACAAAACCAAAAAACACTCTACTAAAGACAAAAGCAAACACATTTCTCAACCCCATCGGCAATGCCATCAAGGTTGGATAATGTACTTGGTCGTCTGTAGAGTCTCCCCTGGTAAAAAAAAGTTGTAGATACCTAAAAGAGATAAGGTGAATAACTCTCCCATAGCTAAGAAAACAAAACAAAGCCAATCATATCTACCGGCCTAGAAGAGCAAGATATTAAAAAGGAACAAGAAGGCAACACTTCAACTTCAATAGTTTATCCATAAAACCTCCATTTTCTAAGCAGAGTAACGTCTTGAGACAATTCGCTATTTGTTTGGGAACATTTATCATCCCGTCCTTTTATCTAATATCCAAGTATAAATTTTACCTGCCATTGCTCAAGAATCCTTTTCGATTGTTTGTTCTCAAAAATCAAGTTGTTCCTAATGTTCCAAATGGACCAAATGACAACATAAAAAAGAACAATCCACATTCTTCTGGTAGGACCAAAAAATTGCACCCCACACCATGCCACGAAGAAAACTATCGAGTTTGTTGGGTTACACCATTGTATGTCCCACCATCGATCGAAGGCATTCACTCCAAAGGATACAAGATTTGGTACATCTGAAGAACAAGTGTTTCACCGATTCCAGTTTCGTAGAGCAAAGAGGACACATGATATCACCAAGAGGGATAACATTATATTAAACCTGCTCAGCCTCTCTTTGGTATTAATCTTTTCTTGAAGAAGGAACATACAAACCTTTATTCTCTTGGTAGTGCTAGGCCCTTCCACGCCAACCTTGTCGTTGAAACTTTCGTGTCTGGATCTATTGAGTGCTTCTGAACCTCGGGTGCAAAGGACTTGACACTAAATTCTCTAGATGGGCGAAGTCTCCACAATATTTCATCATCCGTACCGACACATAGAGCAAATGGTTCCAATAAAATATGAAGTTTAGAAACCAATTCTTGTTCCCATTGGAATAAGGAACGCCTCCAACTCAGTGTCCACTTTCAAAACTACCTATTCCACACCCCCGTATCGACAGTTAGAAAAGATTTTTGACTGAAAATGGAAAACAATATAGGGAACTTCACTCTAAGAGGTAGGTCACTTATCCACAAATGGTACTAGAATAGAGTACTCTTAACATCCCTTGCCCTATGCTAAATACCTCTTGCAATTGTTGCAAATGCCTCCAGTTTGAAATTTTCACAAGTGGTGATGTGACCCTAGTGGCCCCTACCTTCTTTTTGTTAGGATCCCAAATATTATAATTGTTGTCAATATTGCGAAAGAATCACTCTCTTCCACAAAGGTTAAGATCTATATGAGAACCCCTATCACCATTTAAATAGTAAACTAGCATTTTTTTATAACAATGTCGCCTATCCCAAGTCCACCAAGGCTTTTGGGGAGTTGAATGACCTCCCACGACACTAGAGGTATCCATTTTCTATTTTCATCACCTGTCCAGAAGAATCTTCTTTGTATTTGTATGATCTTCTTGGAAACCATTTGGGGCATTTTGAGCATGCTTAGATAGTATAATGGCAAATTATTCAGGACAACTTTAATGAGAACCCAATCTATCTGCTCTTATGAGGGTTTTTGCCTTCTACGGCACTAGTCTCTTTTCAACATTCTCAATTACTGGCTTCCATGTTGCTGTCAACGTCGGGTTGGCTCCAAGCGGGATGCCAATATATAGGATCAGTAGAGGTTTTATACACACCTTAGCATGTCACATACTTTTCTAACCGATTGGTTCTCACAGCCAATTGGGGTAACCGACTACTTGGAGTAATTAATGGACAACCTCGTCATCAACGAGAAACGGTCCAAGATCCTTCTGTAGTTAATTAAGAATGGTGTCCAAATTAGTCGGGCAAAGGATAAGTGTGTCGTTTGCAAATTGGAGGTGTGAGACGTGATAGACTCTATCCCGACCTACATGCAGGCCCTCCACTGTCCCAATCCTTTCGCTTTTAGCACCATCTAGTTGAGAACTTTTCCAATGGGAACAAAAAGAAATGGGAAGAGAGGTTAGCAACATATACATTTTGACTTGAAGAAAATAATCAAATTCTCTCTTCTTCAAGTAAATTATAATCAAGGTCAACTTTGTAATTTTATTATATTTACATTAATTATTACTTTAATTTTTCTCTCACCTAATTAATATTTACTCACCACTATTTATATTTATTTCATAATGTTCTTCTCAAAAATGCTACTTTGACACTAAACTTGGTGCAACCACTCAGTCACCTCTCTCAAAAACATCATAGACTCACACTATTCAAATAATCATTGTAAACTATTTTAAAATTCATAACTAATTTATAATTTTCACGTTTTACAAATCAAAATCGGTAATGAAAATATCAAAATATTTCTTAGTTACAAAATAACGTTAGGTTTTATTAAAATATTATATTATTTAAATTATTTTAAAATTTTAATACTATTAAAATATAATAATCTGATAGTAATCATTTATATATTATTTAGGAAAGAGAAAAATAAAGTTAACGGAAAAAAAAAGAAAGAGAAAAATAAATAAATAAATGGTTAAATAAGTTTTTATCCGCTAATAAATTGTAAATTTTGATTTGGTACCATATTAATTCTTCTTCTGGTTTGAGTCTTCGATAATTTTTTTTAGTCCCTGATGTTAAGTTAGACGAACGAATATTTGGTGGGCTCTATTATAATTTGGTCAAACATGATCAAATCAAGTTTTAATTGTTACTAAACCAGTCAAACATGGTCAAAATGGTTTGACTACGATTTAAACTTGATTTCACCATGCACTACAAGAAATTACACTATTTCTGTCGGTATTTTCCGTTGGTTATGAGCCAGTTACCGTCGGTAAATTGTGTTTCCGACGGATTTAGCGTCGGTCATCGGGCCGCCGATAAAGGGTTCGATGGAAACCAATTTTACGTCGGAGGTGAAAGCCGACGGTAATTTGAACCGGATTTCCGTCGGAACAATCCAGCGCTAATAATAATAGTATTTTCTTCAGATGTTACCGTCACCGAAAACCGACGCTAATATTCCGTCGGTTAGTATTTACCGTTGTCGTCGATAATCGTTGTCCATTCTACCGTCAGCTATAGCCAACGGTAATTGGCAAATATTTTAAAAAAAAATTTCATAACCTTTATTTTTGAATGATTATTATTTATTTGAGTAACAATGTTGATGTAAATAATATGATAATTTTATAATTAAATAATATGTAATATACGATTACATTCATTGTGAGAGTTACAACAGATTAATGCATGTATCCATTAGCAAAGATAACAAATAAATTCACAAAGTGGCACTTTCCATATATATCCTTGCGTGTTTAGATTCATTACATAGTTAAAGAAACAAATAATATACATAATATATTCAAAATTAATTTACAATATATTCAGTCATCCACAGGATCTTCATCCTCTACGTCATCCTCAGAATCATCCACATCCACGTCCACGTACACGTTCCCATCTACGTGTACGTTCACGTGCACGTTCCCACCCACGTTGACGTCCATGTGCACGTTCCCATCCACGTTGACGCCCACGTGCACGTTCCCATCCACGTTCATCTCCAAGTGGACGTTCACGTCCTCGTCCTCGTCCTCGTCCTCGTCCCCGTCCCAGAAAGGGGAGTCGTAGTCAGGCTCATCCCCAAAAAAGGGAGTCATAGTCAGGCTTGTCGGACTCAGGTGGGGTTGTTACGGGTTCGTCGTCTTCAATGACGATAGGAACAGAAGGATGATCGCCCAAAACCATAGCTACGCTATAGAAACTTAAGTTCACAATGTATTATCAGAAAGTAATTACAACCTACACTAGTTATACACTTAAGCTCACAAATATATACCTACAACCTTAAGTTCAAATCTCCTTTGATCATCAACCTTACAACAATTCCAATTCCTTAACTAGTGGCAGACAGTTCCAATCACACACAAATACACAAACACACAAACACATAGAACCACACCCACAGAACCACACACAAACACACAAACACACCATACCCACACAACACACATCAGCCACGCACACAAACACACCCACACAACACACATCAGCTAGCCACGCACACAAACACACACACACACGCAAACACAAAACCTCACAACATACCCACACAATCCCAAATCACACACACGCGCATATCATCAGCCACGGAGACCCACACACACGTTAAACAGAGAAAGCAGAGATAGTATAGGAGAAGCTGGTCGACCTGTAGTTGCGGAGTGGAAGCGGTGGCGCGGAGGGCGCGGGCACGGTGGAGAGGGCGCGGGCGTGGGCGTGGCAGTGGCGAGGGCAGTGGCGAAGGCGGTGGAAAGGGCGCGGCAGTGGCGAGGGCGGTGGAGAGGAGAGGATGGGTGGAGAGAAAGAAGATGAAATGAGGAGAATAGAAAGGAAAGCTGGTTAAGTAATCTGCCCGACCTTTTACCGTCGGAGATCACCGACAGCAACTTCAAATAACCGCCGGTAAAAATCCAATTCAAAACGGAGCATTTAATTAAAACATTTACCGTCGGTCCGCTATACAGAATGACGGTAACCAAATAATTTTGGCGCCAATTGACAGATCACATTATTTAATTACCGTCGGTTCGGTTATCTTTCCTACGGTAATGAGCAATCGCATTACCCAACACCAATTTCGAAGTCATTACCGTCGGTATTGTTTTCCGACGGTATCACCTCAGTACTTTCCGTCTGTCTTAACCGATGGTAAATTTGGTTTAGGGTTTTCTCGTCGGAATTATCTGACGGTAATGCACACTTAATTTTTGCTAAGCCCTGGCGACACTTTAATTAAGCGATTGATTAAGGCCAAGACCAACATGGTTGTAATCAAGTTGGGGATACAATAATATGATGATCCCAACACTTGATTACCACCACCTTGGCCTTGGCTTTTATCGCTCTCCCAATTAACGTGGCGCCAGTAATAAGCTCAGCAAAAACTAGATAATAATTAAATAATCAGCTAGTTAATGAATGACAAAAGTCCAAGATGATGGTAGTCATCACTATTCCCCCAACGAGACAGCTGATAATTACCATCATCTTGGACTTCGCATCCATTAGATGGCTCAGTTTACGCAACGGCGGCAGACTGATAACCAAATTAAACTAATATCACGTCCACGACGACAAAAGCATCGCACAACAGATAATAAAGGGGAGAATCGATGAGAGAAGAGAAGAGAATAGATATGGTGCAAGCTTAGAAGGATGGGGGGAGGGGTTTTATACTATTCAGCCAAAGTGTTACCGTCAGATATATCCGATGGTTTTGTTCTCGAAACGACGCGACCATTAATGGGAATGTTGAACGTTTTGAAAATGGTCGAGCGTTGGGAAGAGTTGGTTGAATGCCCGAGGCACTTACCATCGGTTAATACCGCCGCTATAACCTCTGATATCTTTACCGTCGGACATGGCCAACGGTTTTGTTCTCGGAACCGGCGCCGGCGCGACGATTAATGGGATTGTTGAAAAGCCGAGCATTGGGAAGAGGCGTCGGTTGAATAACCGAGGCAGTTACCGTCGGTTATTACCGCCGCTATAATCTGATATATTTACCGTCGTATCGGACCGCCGGTAATGATTACACCATTAAATTATTGAATACACGTGGCTATTTGCATTCGTTTTCATTTTCCGTCGGTTACGGCCGACGGAAATGTTGTTCCCGCCATACCTCGCTAAAAAATTACCGTCGGTATTTCCGTCAGGAAGACTATCCCATGGTAACAGCACGCCTTTTTCACCGGTCCATTTCCTTCAACCGGTTACCGTCGGCTATTTTGTTTTTCCCGATGGTATTATCGTCGGTTCGCGTCCGACGGTTGTTGTAGTGATGTTTGACCAGTTTGACAACTGTTAAAACTTGATTTAACCATGTTTGACCAAATTACAATAGAGTCCACCTAACTTTGGTCTACTATGTCATCTTTTAACGACATGGATTGAAACAAGAAAAAAAAATTATTGAGGATTCTAACCAAAGAAAAAATGTAATAAGATGCAAAATCAAAATTCACAATTTAGTAGGGGATAAAAATTTATTTAACTCATAAATAAATATAGTAAGGTGATAGAAGTAGTGGTAAGAGTATTAAACAAGAAAGATAAAACATTAAAGAAATAATAAATGTGGACATAAAAGTTACAAAATTGTTTATACTTATATATGTTGACGTAAAATGAGGTGTGTTAGTTTTTAAGGTTAAAGTAAAATATCAATATCGTTAACCTCTACATGATGTTACGGAGGTTAGCAGACCCCTAAAAGTATATGCAATTAGTAAGTACTTTCTAATTTAATATTATCTTTTATGCAATTACATGCCCTAGTAACACCACATTGGTTAATATGATACGGACTTTTTCTCTTAATTAGTAGTTTTGAGGACACAAAAATGACGTTGAGAGATCCATATCTTCTACAAGAGAGTCTATAGTAAAATCAACTTAAATTAATGGGATTCATGGTGTTTTAGAGTAATTCGTATAAGGAACAAGGTTACCTGAACACATTGTAGAAGGATGGGAAGGCGCCTTAACGGAAGCTTCAACGCGGTGTTCCTCATGTGAGAGGAGTGACAATGAGGTGTAGTTACAAAGGCATTCTTACGCTCAAGTAAGCACAAGGATTTTGATGAGTATTCTAGAGCTTGAATGAGTGATACCTGGTGACCTAAGGTCATGTGCTTTTATAGATGAGTTAGGCCAATTAGATAGAGATAGTATGTGGGGAATATGAATAACGGCTTCCCCCAGAGGTTTATCTTACCCTGTTTATCTAGGAGTTGATTAAGCAGCCCGTTGAATTCGAAGGGAGGGTGCATCGCTTTCTCCTTTGGCTTTGTTGGGCCAAGTTGGGTCAAAGATCTTGGGTTCGCGGCCTAGAGAATGCTTGTTGGGCTACTCTCTCCTAGACTTGGATTGAGACCCTTCCCTCTCGTGGGCGTCCTTGAGTTCTCTTCTTGAGCTGACGAGTGCAAGTAGATGAGACAAATTCTATTACTTCTTCGTGGGATAAGACTTTTTTTTTTAAAATCCGTAACACCTAGTAATAGAATTATAAGGTTAGTGAATCAATCAAGAAAAATAAAACGTGCACCCTTAATACTCCCCTACCCTCACCAGTCACCACCAACTATATATCAAGAGAGTTAAACAAAACAAATATTCAAAAGGCATGTTTTGGTCACCATGGCACCATGGTTGGTATATTCCCTCTCTGCCTTTTTTTTCCAAGGAGGGTATGGGCTGTGGCTGACTTTGTAGGCCACCACCAGCACCCTTATATGTAATGACATTGCATTTGGTCAATTTGCATTCATGTAGTTTCCACTTTCAATTAACTTCAGCTGCCTCGACCGCTTGACTCTGTCTCATGATCTCCATTCTCCTTCTCTCTCCCTTCTTTCCAAACAAACCCCCACCCCTAAAACAATTAAACTGAAATGGGAAGGTGTGAGTCATCGGTCTAAAGCATTCCTTTTTCAGTACTTCCCTTTTTATTTGTGCCAACTTATGAATTTGGTGGGGCTTTTCTTAACCAACTTATTGACTATTGACCATGTCAATTTATAGTTTTTCTAACGTTAAAATATCTTACAATTGGGTGCCAATCATTTTTTTTTTTAACAATTGGGTAGTCCCTATAGTTATATTTTATTTAGCTAAAATAGTTTAAATATAATTTTAATTTTTTTATATATATCATTAATTTTAAATTTAGTCTCTACACAAAAAAAAAAGGTTTTTAAACAATTCATATTTTTTTTTTTGGTTAAAATAAAGTCTCTACCTATCTGAAATAAGCATATCTTATGTCTCTACCTATCTGAAATAAGCATATCTTACTCTACTACCCACATTTTTTTTTGTTTATTATTATTGGTTATTGATGAGGCTCAATTAGAAGCAGATGACATCACGCATGTTGTTTGCAAAGCTAGTATTTTGACATAATTCGAGAGATAATTGCATGCATAAAATTCTCATAGCTCACTCACACAAAATGGGTCAATTAATTTTATTGAAAATATACTCGCCTACTATTTTTTACTAACTTTATTGAAAATACTTAACTTGGACGACATTATTGTTGTCTCTATGCTCTTCCGTCACCTACAGTGTCACCTTCTTTGTGGTTGCCAGTGTCTTCTTCCGTGGGATTTCTAAGACCCTTTCGTATGCAACAACTGCCTCCTTCTTTGAGACTGGAACAAAGGAGTGGGATGTAGCGACCACCACGACAAGGTCGGAGGTTGTGGTCATGGCAATGGGTGATTTGACTAGCATAGGCAGAGAAATGGTGAATTATTGGAGAAATTACTGAGAGGATATAATTTCTTGGTATAAATTACTAAGAGAAATTAAAAAAGGTGAATCATTAGAGAAATTACTAAGAAATTACTTGATATAATTCATGTATTTTACCAGCTTCTTGTTATTTAGGAAATTATACTTGGATGGAGAGGAGAAGTTAATATTGAAATGTGAAAATTTTGTAAGGGTTTAGGGTTTAGGGTTTAGGTTTACTAAAAAAATAAACTTACATTACCTTCATTAGGACTCAAACTAGAAACATTTATCATACCAAGGCAATGTCTTAACCACTAGACTAACATCACCTTTTATAATATTTTATGCAATCAAATTTATTAATATAATTTTATTATTTTAATTTTTCATTTAAAACAAATCCTAAATTAAACTCAGGCTATGAGTTTTGATCTTCACGGACTTTGGAACTATTTGGTTTAGGAATCAAATCAATCAAATGGCTAATGACTAAAATGGAATGATTTCAAAATCAAATCAATTCTTATTTTAACTTTCCATGAAATTCATTTGTTAATTCATATTCTCATGACTTTCCAATTAAATAATTTTTCATTTATAAATAAAATGGATTCCCAAATTTTGGAAATGGATCCTATCAATTAGATTTTGTTAAGTATGATCTTTAACCATTAATTCTTTGTTGCTTATGTCATGTATGGAGCATACCTCATATCACATTTGACAATATATGACGAGAAATCTAATTGAGAGGTTCTATTTCAAATTTTAGCGACATTAATTATGTTCCTAATTATGTATTGTGTGTTGAGAATAATTTCTGTTTAGTTGGTATTTGGATATTATTGGTCTTGTATGTTTCAGGCTTGGATCTAAAAAGATGGTTGATTATTGTTGCTAAATGTTGTTTTATTGAGTATGTAACTGGTCACAGTAACAGGCTGTCGTAACTGGCCAGACAACAGATTTTTTTATAATAAAAAATATACACAGGTAGGCCTATCAGGCTCCAGGTCAGACCTCCCAAACAGGTCAGGCTAAAAAATAGCCTATGATAGTTAACAGGCCAGACCCATGCCAAAAACTAACGAGATAGGCCCGGCCTGTTAAGGGTCTAGCTTGGCCTGACCTGGCCTGGCCTATTCCCATCCTGATTTGTGAGTTAAGGACCACATGGTCATTGACTAAATCCCAACACTTCAAAATCAAATTGGATAAACCCTCAACTTACTCTAACTCGAATAATTTTATCTATTTTAGATATTTTTTAATCGATTTTTTCATAACATCTGTTATAAACTGGGCCATTAAGGCCTATCCTGGAACCTAAACCCGAAGGTTCGCGGATCAACCCGACATGAGTTATCACCTCGCCAACGATCAGAGAGATTCTCGGCCCGTGATATCCTCCCTTCGGCGAGCAACGCTTCACGATCCTCAAAGGCCAACTCAACGGAAAGATTCTCGGATTAGCGGAATTCACGGCCACCACTCAGGTATTTAAACCTAAGCAACACATCAGGTACGCCTAGAACCCATTCCCCCTTTGCTTCCCCTATTACTTCGAACCTTCACTGACTTGAGTATTTGAGTCCTTGCAGGTACCCGTCCCCGCGACTCCGAACTCGCAGAGGAGCTCCAAGATCCAAATTATACCCCTTGGGTACATGTTTCATTGTGAATTCTAATTTTATAACTTCATATCAACCAAAGAAAAAATAGAAGGCTTTATTGCTTTAGCTTTGTAAGGTTGGTTGCATTATTAGTTGAAATGGTACATATTAATTAAATCATATAATATGTAGAACAATCAATCAAATAAAATAATAAGAAAAATTGAGTAGTGACTTGACCAATGACCCAATTAATTTGATGTTCGTTTCGATTGGTGGATGATTTGGTTTCATACAGTCATTTTGAAGAAAAAAAATTAAATGTTTCCTTATGTAATTTTATTTTGTTTATTCTTGAAAAAACGTAACGAACGGACTATTAACCATCAAATGCTTTATAAATTATTTTAAAATTGAGTAGTGACTTGACCAATAACCCAATTAATTTGATGTTCGTTATGTTAAATGTAACACTTATTCAAGAAAATTAATTGAAGTAAAATACATATTGTCCACTTAGAGATACATATATTATATTGTTAGGGATGACAAAATACCCATGAACACGGATATTTGTAAATATTACCTTTAACTAGTATGGGGTCCATTGTTGTACTCATGGGAGAGTATCCATATCGACTTGCTAATGGATAAGGGATGGGGGTTAAGGTAACTCAACCTACCATTTGAACAACTTCATGAGATTATGTACTACAATTTTTTTATTTTGTTTTCAATTTCTAATAGATTAAAAATAACATGGAAGTTATTTTTAGACAAAATAAATAATAATTTTTTATTATAACTAATTTGTGGTTCGATTTTTTTAGAGTTGTCACTTATGAAATAATTGATATACTTTACATTGCAAGTAAATTAGGTAAAGGTATAACTGTGAAAAATCACGAGGTTTACATGTTAAATTTATTTTTTAGTTTAATTTTTTAAATAATTATTCTATTCACTTGATTTATATCCGAGTTCATTAGTTTTCCCCATCTATTTGAATAATGGGTCTCAATTCGGGGGGTAGAACTGGTAAGAGACATAAAACCATCCATTACGGATCTATATTTATTCGGATAAAATATTTAGCTAAATGCATGCGCCGAACCAAAAAATTCTTTCTTCTTCTAACTTTTCAATCCCCATTTTCATTGTCCGCAGATTTCAAACATACATAAATGTAAAAAAAAAAAACTTGAATGATGTATGACCTTTTTACATGTATGATTCCTTTATGTCACAATATATTAAATAAATTTAATTAGAGATAAAAAAAAATATGTATATGGTGTGAATGAAATGTATTAATAGTGTTGGTAATTTAATCATTTGTTTGAATATAATTGCAAGATTTATGGTTTATATGATTTATATACGATTATTAGAATGAAACATGGTGTTGCATGAGAATTAAAAGGAAATGTGGCGTTGCATGAGATTCTGGAGTAAATGTCTGGTTGCATCGGAGTATGAAGGACACACAGCATTACATGGAAATCTAAAGGAAATGTTGCATTGCATAGGGATCAGAAGGAAACAGAGTTCCACGGGTATATAAAGAAAACATGGTGTTGCACGAGAATCTGAAGGGAACGTGGCATTGCACGTGAATCTGATTGAAATATGGGATTGCATGAGAATATGAAAAAAGCATTGCGTTGCACAAAAATAAGAAGGAAACTTGACACCGCTTGAATTGAAGTGCTGATTTGAACTCTCATTTCGTGAAATGGTCGTTGGACATCGGTGATGGGAAAATAGGTGTAAGAAATGGGTTTGATAAAGACATTGGGCAATNTTTTTTTTTTTAGGTTGCCTGCCCAGTATCCAAGGTTTAGCTTTGACTAATCTGGGTCGACCCGGGTCGCGCACCTGGCTATGGCGGGTGAGTCTCCCAGCGAGGATAACTGCGTACACAAGGTCCCGAACTCGGGACCTTGCTTAAGCGATACCAAGCCGCTTACCACTTGGACCAACCCCCGTTGGTAAGGATGTTACTCTGTATTTAATTCACTATAAATGAAGACATGATATTGAAGAATTTTATACAAGTAACTTGAGCACTTTAACAACAAAAATTAATGATCTATTTATTTGGAATCGTTAATGGTTAGATCTTCACGTGCATTGCATGGGTCCTACACTAGTAAGTTTACAAAGGCACATTCTAGTAATTTTGCTATCAAATCCTATATAAAAAAATTTGACCAATTTTTTTATTTAATGGTTATATCCAAGAACATTCCTTTTATTGTTTGACCACATCCCAGTAGGTAAGGGTTTAACCCAAAGCACTGTTTTTCGTATATGCTAAAGCCCAAATTAATATTAGGACCCGAAGGGCTCTAAACTGATTCAAAGCCCATATGGTGTCGACCCAAAAACATGTTTGTATGGTATCTCCATCCTTAGACAGAAACGACAAAAAAATGTTTTAAGAAGAAAACAAAAATACTTTGTGTATACCCTAAATCCATACAGCGGTACATACACTACCAAATTATATGCAATTAATGACAATTATACGAATTGCAGTAGACTTGCCTTATTTAGAATATCACGTACTCCCATGCAATTTTCTCCATGATATCACAAACAAACTTTTTCAAACCTTATATTCCAAGCTCCAGAATCCATTGCCATAACCACCACATCACAATACCAAATCCCACCATATTTCACCACCACAACCACCAAGAACATCAGCAAGTTTGTGCAGAAAGCATTATCAGTATAGAGAGCATTACGAGGATCCTTCACGGTGATCACATTCATTTTGATCGAACACAATGCAAGAAATCGTTCAAATGCTGAAGAACTTGGTAAATTTTCGCGTTGTTTGATTGTTTATGGGGTGTGTTTGTTCAGTTATGGTAATTGATTGCCATGAAAAATCGTTTGTGTTTAAACGAAGTAGTGCACAAACATTATATTCATCAATGCACAAACATTAAGAGATGCGGTTATTAGTTACTTTAAACAATCGTTGGCACCATCGTAGGCACACAAAAGCATTTTGATAAGAAGCACAAACATTATCCGTGTGATTGCACAAACTTTATTTGTAAATGTGCGCAAACATTATAATCAGTTAGTTCACGGTCTGTTACATATTCAAATATACTTAATCATATGCAGATGCACAAACGTTATACATGATACTACACAAACTTTATGAGTGTCAGTGCACAAACATTACATGTGTAACACAGTGATTTTACTCAAATATTTTAATTACTCAAACATTATAAATATAGCTAAACAAACTTTATACATTTTAATACACAAACTTTATTCGAAAATATGCACAAACATTATAATTATTTAAATTTCATAGTTATATACAATTCGATAATTATTTAAAAGATGCACAAACATTATAAGTTTAACATAGATATTTTACTCAAACTTTATAACTATTAATGCACATACATTATAAACATGTGTACACAAACTTTATACATTCTTATGCATAAAATTTGTAGATATGCATAATACTTAACTTATAGTTAAGTATTTTGCAAAATATGATATATGCACAATCTTTATATGGTTATGTGCACAAACATTATCTGATGAAATGCACAAATATTATCTAACAGACACAGGTTATATTTCTATTGAGGAAGAAGAGGTACCAAAGGTTGGCATGCATTTTGATACATTGGATGCAGTTAAAGAATTCTATCACAAGTATGCCAAGAAGATTGGATTTACATAGAGAATAAGGGGTATCAAATTCGTGGAAGATAAACAGATCAAGTACCAAATATTGTCATGCACAAGGGAAGGGTGTTGAACGTCTAAAATACCAAGCTTTGGCAAGACTAATCCAACCTCAACGGCAAAATGTGAAGCAAAGATCTCGGTATCAAGGGTACAAAATAGAGATACCGAGTTGTGGATGATAAGAAGCGTCATTAATGTGCATTCACATGAAGTAAGCCCTTCAAAAGCAAGACTTTTCAAGGAAAATAAGAGTATGAACATGCAAGTAAAGCACATGATTGATTTAAATGATAGAGCCGATATTAGAGTGAATAAGTCATATCAATCTCTTGTCCATCAATACGGTGGGCACGAGGAAATAATCTTCATTGAGAAGGATGTTGGAAATTATGTTAACCGATAGGTGCAATTGAGATTGTGATGCCTAGTACACGCCATCAATGGTGCATTTGGCACATTATGAAAAAGATACTAGAAAAATTGAAAGGGTGCAAGCAATATGTTGAGATAAAGTCTGAGCTGAAAAATATCGTGTCAGAAACATTATCGATTTAGGACTTCAAGGATTGATGGTTAGAATTCTTGACAAAGTACAGTCTTGAAGAGAATGTGTGGTTGGAGGGTATATTTTTTAAATCCTTGATGATATAATTGTTAAGTTTATGTTACAGTTTTGCTTTTTTATGTTAATTTAGTAATTTTATGATGTCTCTGGTACATTTTGTGCACAAACCTTGTCACCTTGTCAATGTTTGTGCACAAATCTTGCCAATGTTTGTGCACAATTATTTTTTAAAACTATTGAAAAGGGCCATAAAGTTTGTGCACATGGTGTGATAAAGTTTATGCACTTGGTGTGATAATGTTTGTGCACAAATGTTCCTAATTCGTGTACTATCTCTCAAACAAGGTTTCTGCACATGTTATTATAAATATTGTGCATTGATTATATTATTGTTTGTGCACAACAGGACTATTCAATGAATGTAGCAGATGGATTTCAATATATCTTAAAAAGAATTTTGGGCTGGAATGAGAAGCACAAAGAGGAGTTAGAGCATGCATGCCATTTTACTTAAACCCAAAGAGTAGCCTGGAGCAATTTGTTAAGCAATATGACAATGTGTTTGCATCAAAGGTCCAAAAGAATCTTGAGCTAGGCGTTGCTAGTTTCAAGACAACAATTTTGTGTGTGACAACATCTTTAATTGAGAAGCAATTTCAATCGGAGTACAACATGACAAGTTTTGCGAGGTACATAATGAATTTAGAGCAAAAGTAAATTGCAACACACTGCTCAAAGACAAGCAAGGCACCAAATTAACCTACACGGTTGCCGAAGAAGTTAAGGTTAATGGTAAGATAAGAGAGTCGTCGTATGTGATGGGAAATTCTACACAATAAATCGACAACTCAATCAGAGCTATATGCAGCGGATAATAGTTTCCCCAACTTGCAAGAATCTATGAGGAGCAATAACAAATAATGGCAACAATAAAAACACACAAAAGGAAGACACGGTAATTTTAACGTGGAAAACCTTCTCAATGTGAGAAGTAAAAACCACGGGCACAAGCCAGTCAATCAAGCTCCACTATGATCAAAATAGGGTACAAGATAGTCTTAATCACAGCACAAATCGTGCTCAATAATCAGCCAAAAGAACAAGGCAAGAGTGATGAAATAGAGATTAAGAGAAACCAGAAAAACTCAAATTCGTTGTTACTGTGTGCGGCCAATTTCTCACTTCTCAGCAACTTCTCGACGATCCGACCGTCCAGATTGAAGTATCACGTGTTCCAAACCTTCTGTAAAAATTTCAGCCCGATCCAACGGTAAACAAAGCGGTGGCGGCGGATCAAAAGTTCTTGTGCTCTCAAAAACGAGAAAAAAACCTTGTCTCTTCTCTTCTCCTTATTTTCTATTCTTTCTTTTTTGTTTTCTCAACTCTAAAAACTGACCCCTCTCCACTATTAAGTGAGAATAGTGGGTTTGCAAATATTGGGCCTTTCTCCACATAGGAAGGGAGCCCAACCCAACAGTACGATGTGGTGTTCAGTAGGGAATCACACGATGTTAGTTGTCAATGCTGTCTTTTTGAATCAAAGGGGACCATTTGCTGGCATCGTTTGTTTGTGATTGGACTTGAAAGAGTTAGGAAAATTCTGACGAAGTACATACTCAATCGGTGAGGCAAAAATATTAAGCAGAGGCATAACACGATAAAGAGCAGCCATGACATTAGTAGGATGAGAGTAGTAAAGGATAGGTATGATGTTCTATGCACTCATTTTTACAATGTTGTAGAGTGTGCTGTAGCCATGGAGAAGGGAACAGGTTTTCTTCATTGGGCACTAGATATGGTAGAGGTTGGATTACAATCACAACTATCAAGTACATCTTCTAATGTCAATGAGAACAACAACAACCATGACGATGGATGCTCAATTTCGTTGAATGACATATTCAGCCCCCCTTATGTGCCTTGCAAAGGTCGACCAAGCTTAAGGAGGAAAGAATCAACAACCAATAGATGTGTTAGGAGTTATAAGAAGTGTGCGAAGAAACAAACCATTGAGAGGTCCATAGAGGTTTGTAAAGCATTGATGATATTTGTTGATTTATTAGATTTGATGGTAATGTTTGTATACAAGTGTTATTAAAGTTTTTTCATATTTACTGATAATGTTTGTGCATGAAATCTTCATGCAGGAACATGTAGGTACAAATTCGGTCGAGGCAGTGTCTCAATAAGAAAATTCGTTCAGACTTCCACCTTAATTTTTTATCCCACATTCCCCTGGTGGATTTGTGTCTTTGTTGAACTCATTCCATGAAAGACATTAGAACAAGTGGATAAGGATTTTGAGGAATTTTTTAGTTCAGGGTAGTAAGATTTTTTATTGATAGGAACAACATTTCTGGATGCACATACTTTATACAACGAGATGCATAAACTTTACGGGTACAACTGCATAAACTTTGTGTATACTGATACAAAATCGTGATGTATTAAAATTGATAATAAAGAAACACGGATGCGCAAACTTTATATGACTTTGTGCACAAACATTAAGCATTGGTACACAAACAATATATCTTGAGATGCAAAAACATTGTAGAACAAAACATAGAATCAACAGAACAGAGTATTCAAGTTGGAGCACAAACTTTATACGTCAGATGCACAAACTGTATCTTGTAGAATGCACAAACTTTATTCAATGAAGTTCACAAGCTCAACACTTAGATGTATATTAGACAACACAAATATTATATGACATATAGCACAAACATTTTTCAACAGAATGCACAAACATTAATTCAATAGAAGGTAAAACTTTTATAACACTAGCTTTTTTTATATATAAAGACTTATTTGAATACAATAGCTTTGTGCACAAGCTATTACATGTACACAAATATGAAATATACACAGCACACCTATAAAAATTAAGAATTATTTACATTTCCCCTAACGCTTCTTATGCTTTTTCCCCCTTCCCCAATGAGCTCAGCTGTGCTCACATTCGTGTATGGGCTTAATTGGAGTCTTCCTTTCCATCGTGGCCTAGGGCCAACGTCTCCTAGGCATGACATGTCTTCGATATTCGAGCCAGATGACTCCTCAACAGGGACCTTTGCAAGCTCCTTTGGCATCTGAATGAACTTTTCTCGCAAACAATTTTGTATTGACAGCATGGATGCCAACAACAGTTATTTCCTCATCTTTGCGAGTGTTTTCTAAATTTAAAAAAAAATGAAGTACAAATTAATGGTTGTTGGATTGTACAAGTATTGGAAAATTAGACAGTTATAGTACTTACATTGTCCCATTCCAGCATTGTTTTCCCATTCGAATACACCACAGAGGGGTCCCATATCTTCATCCACTTGATTACGAAGAGTCTGCAATCATATCTGCAAATACAAATCAGAATCAAGCTCAAAGATCAGTTAAGAAACATTAAGAATGTTGATATAACAATGAGCTTGAGTTTCGTTTGATACGTGCGGGTTAGGTTGGTCGACACATTAACATACTCAACGGGGAAACCTTTTCCGGTCAGCTCAAACTTATCAACCGATCTGTGCATTAGTTCCTCAAGAACCATGGACTAATGAAAAAAAATAAACATAAACATGTTCAGTAATGTAAGCCTAAACACTTACATGATGTACAAACTTTATACAAAGAATGCACAAACTTTATTGCAGCAATGGAAGCAAGAGGGGTTTACCAATAGGAGTGCGCAAACATTATATTACAGAATGCACAAACATTATACAACATATTGCACAAACTTTACATTACAAAGTGAACAAAGAAATGAGAGACAGACTTTATAAAAGAGATGCACAAACTTTACAGATACCAGTGCACAAACTTTATAGATAACATTGCCAAATTTTACATTCAGATGTGCAAACTATATTAGAAACTTATTTGTTCTAAACATGACAAATAATGGTATATTAAGATCAAATAGGTTAGGAAAGTTGTTATTACCACATATCGGTTGATGTAGTCTCTTTCCCCCTTAGACTCGTTGTATGCTGTGAGTCAAGGACGAAAAGCTTTCACCTTGCCACATCGAGTGTATACAAACATTACATGAAAGATGCACAAACATTACACGACAGATGCACAAACCATAAAAGCCATTATAATCATAAAAGTCATCATACACAAACAGTACATGACAGATGTACAAACTTTACATTCATGATGTACAAACATTACACATACACGTGGACAGAATAAGCATAACCATTTTACAGTAAGAGCTTGTAGCCAAAAGGATGCACAAACATTACAAATAAAAGTTCACAAACTTTAGATTTTAATAGAAAAGATTGCATTAACTCTACAAGTAAAAGTGCACAAACATTGCAACAACCGATTTAAATGGTAAGCTTGTGCACAAAATTACACTACAGGGTGCACAAACTTTGCCAAATACAATGCACAAACATAATACACAAAGATGCACAAACTTTAGAGATAAGAAGTCAAAATAGTCCAAAAGTGGGATGCACGCAACTCATACACAAAGTGCACAAACTTTAGTATCCATAATGCACCAACATTATACATATCCGTGCACAAACTTTATCCACAAATGACTCACTAACGTTCTCGAAAAACAAAAATCGTTCTGAAATCGTTCTTAAATCACATATATTCGAATAAAACTCGAAGAAAGATAGACGCATAGCAATCGACGAATGAACCCTAATCCAACAGTACAAAAATTAAAGAAGGAACTCATTTCGAGTACTCACCATTGTTGGTTTTGATGTGTGTTGTTCGTTATGCGTTTAGTAAATCTTGTGCAAAGTGCACGATGGAGATCGATGAGAGATGAGAGATGAGAGTGACGAGAGTGAAGAGAGAAAAGAGAAGGATGAGTTTGCAAAAGTGATGAAATGAGAGAACGAACGGTTTGCAATCCTATTTTCTCCGAAGAAAATGGGAAGCGCGAGCATTTGAGTTTTGCGTGTAGTGACGCGGGCATGAGTGAAAGTGGGAATATGTTGACGCCGGGTGGTTATTTTATGGGGCTCCATCGTATATGAGTACGATTGTATGTGTGATGTATCGTATTATGGTGTACGTGTAGCGGGACTAATAAGAAAAATAGACAAGAAAATTAAAAAGACAGAGAAGGGGTGTCTACAGCCACAGTCCATCTTTGTTATCTTCCATATTAATATTATTTTATAACTGTTAAATGATCATCAAAGTTTTAAACACTTGCCTATATTATTTTGTCATTAGTTTGATATGATATGTAGTTAAACATCTCTCTAATTTGAGTCTTAAAAATACAACTCAGTGCTCTTCTCCAAATTTCCCCCTCGCCCTTATTATGTATCTCAATTTTTATTTTATTTTATTTTTTATAATTACTGAATTAGCATAAAGGATCAACTTGTAAAAAGACTACTGAAATTATGTAGCTTTAAGTGTATAGCACATATCACCACTGCAAAACCAACAAGTTGTTGGACGAGCAACAAACAACTTGGTCATCCGTAAGAATGAAGACATAAATTCGATTTTTTGGGAAGCTTGCTTGTTGGAAGGGGAGTAGCTGTTAATGTTTTATCCCTAGAATCATCAAAGCAATGTCTCCTACAATTTTGTTAATGAAAAAAAATAAAAAGAGAATATGGACGAGCGGCAAACAACTTAGTCTCCCGTAAGGATGAAGACACAAATTTGATTTTCGGAAAGCACATTTGTTAAAAGAGAAGTAACCGTTAATGCTTTATCTCCAAAATTATTAGAGCAATGCTCTTAAAATTTTGTTAATGAAAAGAAAAAGAGAATATGTTAATAAATAAAAAAATATCATCATTGCAAAATTTGCAATCAAGTTGAAGTGTGGGGGTGAAAAAAGAATAATGTTGATGCCAAAATGCATATGTGTGAGAGTTGAGTGTATGTGTAAGGAATGGGGACCACTGCTTATTTAATCATGAAACATTATGAATCACCTCACACTCCAAAATTGCATGTTCATGCGGACCTAATATGGGAGCAAGTAACAGGAACAGGCACCAGATATGTGAAAGTGAGTACTCTGCACTTGGTGGTCCTTCAACCCTTTGGCTTCAACAATTTCACAATGAGGACAAAGGAAACCTCCACCCCTATTTGATTCGCAAATCAGGGAAACTATGAAATGGAATTTCACTAAAAGATGTTACACATTAAAAATAACCATGACAAAGTGTAATCACTAGCTGTGTCAGCCCAATTTTGCAGTGCCTTATTAATTAATGAAGATAAATTGATAGAGCCTGTCCTGTTTGTATGTCATTACCTATATTAGTATGAGAAAATCCTAATTAAGATTTCGAATTTCTTAAGCACGTGCCGCATCAATTTCAATGCCATTATATGAAGTTCTGAACTCTTTAAAACAATGGTTGTTAATTGGACACAAGTTTCAAAGGATGGATTTGAAGTCATGATAGTCTGCAAGATCCAAAAACATCATCACATGTAATCATGTGACTAGTTGCTAATTAAGCTATACGATATTTAACAATGAAGTTCAACCTAGGGAGAATACTAAAGATAATAAATAAAAAAATGTAATAACAAATCAATAATATGAGGTATGAACAAAGATCCATCTAAGACATTCCTGAAAACAATTTGTTCTTTGGTGAAAACATTCCTGTGGAAACATTAACACAGCATCACAAGTGCACGCATCATACATATTTTATTTGATGGCCGTAAGAATTGAGATGATTTTGAATGAACCAATGGTGATTAAATTTGACCAACATTACTCATGGGCTTAACATCTGGACCCGGCACCTATTATAACAAGTGCAATCCCTTATGGTATATGAGAGAAGTAACAAGTTGTAAACAACTTTTAATAGGTTTAAATAGCAAAATTGTGGATGATTCTTTGAGATAATCATTAACGTCCCGCTGGACGTGTGTTTTCATTTGATTATTTGCTTTCTTCCTTAGCGCGAGTGTTTTCTCATTAAAAAGAAAAATTCAAAATCATATGAATATATGTACTCAATAATGTAATGAATTCTTTGGGCCCAGGGAATAAAGTACGGCTACTGATACACATGGGGTTCTGTTTGCCAAACGCAGTAGAAAACAAAACTCTTCACTGCATTGCAACCCCATTTGAATGGAAAAACACAAGGCAAGCAAGCATAAAGTCACTGCAAGTCCCTAATGTCATCTACAAAGGAATTCAGCTTCCACACCAAGGAAGAAGATTGTATTGTGTGCATGATGGAAGGTTTAATTTAATTTTTAATGGAATGGACAAATTTGGCTACTTGCGTTTGAAATAACAATTGTTATAAAAAGCTACTTGGGGAATAATAAGTGCCACTTTTCCAACCATAAGAGCTTTACATGTTTCATGCAGTGGGAACAGCACAAATCGCGGATCACAAAAAAAAAAAAAAAAAAAAAAAATCGCTCACGGGTGAATGTTTGGTACAAACGACGAAGTTGCTTGTAGTACTAGTCATGGTGGATCTTTGTTAACTTAACCACGGCTTCACCCGACAACTTTCTAAAATAAATGTCAAATCACCTTCTGGTGTTTTCCTTTAAATACTGCTAATGCTATTGGTAGTTAATTCATTACACCAATAAAATTTCAAAATCAACTTGCACATCCTCATTTCTGATTGTAACTGATATTTTCAAGCAAAGTACACATTGAAGGGAAGGGAAAAAAATGGTTAAGTACGACACGCTTGTAAGCCAAATGTTAAGTTTCTTACCCTAATCACTTCCATTCATATAGTGAAATCAAATTGGTTCACAGCCACCTAAAGATGGTTTATATAAATTCTAGTTGGTTGTGATAGAAATTAGAGAGAGCAAACCAAACTTCTTGATTTTCAATGGAAATAGACATGATATTAAAAAGTCAAGAGTAGAAAGAGATGTTTACAACTTACAAACAAAGTAGTAAAAGATGCAATTGACAAGTAAGACAGCTTATGGAGATGGAGGCCAATACATTCCTGCATCTTCAGTCCCTTCATAAAACCCGAACTGAAGCTCATCTAACCTTCCTTCATCATCATCATCCCACATCTCATCATAGATATCACCATCATCACCATCATATTCGTCGATGCCATCGCCCACAAAGATGCGGTCAGCCACAAAGTCGAGCCAAGCCAAATAATCAGAATCAGAATCAGACACATCCGAGTAATCATCCCAGCCATCACCGTCGTAAGTGTCGAGAACGAAGGGCCCCAACACCTTCAGTTTTGGAAATTTCTGCTTGAAGACCACGTTGTCGAGTGTGACACCCCAACAACCCCTTTGATCCAAAAATTCAAGCTTTGGACAGCTCGAGAGTACTTGAAGAATGCCTGCGGTGCTGATTACGTGGTAAGCCATCTCGAGATGCTTCAGATTAGGCATCGTGGAGGCGATTGCATATGCTTCATCGTCTTTGTAGGGCTTCCCTGCAGTATCCACCGGATGCATGTTCCGACACAGCCCTTCTAGCAGCTTGCAATTCTTGCCAATCATCTCTAATGCACAGGCACTGATCTTAATACAGTAGCTCACATCCAGGAAAGAAATCATGGAAAGCCTTCCAGCAATCTGTTCCACAATGGAATCACTCATACAGCTCCTTGGCAGTCGCAAGGTCTGGAGGGAGCAGGCACTTACAAAAGAGTAAAAGGATACTGTATAAGAAAGAAGGCTAACAGGACCAATTAAATACCACCTTCATTAGTTCTAATAGACTAATAATACATCAATTTGGAATTCATTTCTTCTAGTCTAGGAAGCATACAATAGGGATATCTGAATAACTGCATAAAGACTAGTTAATTAATTTTAATGTGAACCGGCAGCAATAAAACATTGTTAAAAATGTGTTGAATTGATGTTCTACTTTCAGGCTTTTAGCAATTAGCATGACAATCAGTAAAGTATTCAACTATTCATTGATCCACAAGGTTTCCTCTAAATTGCAGCAAACTAATTAAGCAATGATCCATGTTAGTTGAAACTGTGGAGTTCTGCTTACTTTTCGGCTATGAAAGTGATAATGCTCTCAGATTGGAGACCAGAAACAGAGAGCTTTCTGAGGGAACCACAGCTCCTGGTAATCAGCATTTCGAGCATTCGGTCAAGTTGGTCCGGCGGGCAGCGGCTGCTCCATTCCTTGATGTCTATCTCTTGCCAGCAGTAAGGTCCAGTCACTGCTTTAGCCCATGATTTGCATACCCTGGGGATCACTGTAACCTTCTCCTGAAGTGAGAGATTGGCGAAGATTACCTCTAGTGCATCAGGGATCAACTCATCCCAACATCGGAGATCACAAGTGGCTTCCATCCAATCTGCAAAAGAAGAAAAAATATTGGGTATCTTTTTGGTTCCTGATTTATGCCGAGGAATCAAATATGCATCAGCATATTGAAAGCATTGATAGCAAATGCAACTCATCATGGCAAGAACCATAAAGCACATTAAACAGACTCACATAAACCAAAATATCTCTCACAACCTTAAGAATGAAATGAATTGTTCAAACTCAAACTACACATGCTTTTGACAACCGGTAAAAGAAGTCCCTTTCTGGAAAGAACAAGAGGAGATTCAAAATTAGAACATCAAGAAATTAAACTTGGGAAATTGAACGTTGTAACAAAAGATTCAGCTGTGCATGTTCTTCTCACAAATTCACCACACCAACAAGAATCTGGGAGAATAGGAATGCCAAGAACACACTATTTCCTGGCAAAATACAGAAATGCCATAACATTTTTTTTAACCCTAAAAAAAGAAAGTAGAAATTCCAGAACATTTTCCCCTTCCAACCACAAAGCCAGGACAATGCCAAAAACAACCACAAAGAAACCCAAGCCATTAACAAGAAATTATTGCAGACTTTTTTCCCCAAGAAAAATCGTAGCAAAGAGGGGGGAAAATTGAACTTGCTGTTCCAGATAGCGAATCCAGAGCAAAATAAAGAACTCCTAGATTTAAAAAATCATTTTTTTTCCTTGTTCGGTAATCAATTTTCTGTCAAAACAAACAAAATTAGAAGGGAAATAAAAATAAAGAAACACATGAGAGAGAGAGAGAGAGAATAGAGATCATGACTCACATCACATGCAACAAAAAAGATATGAGAGATTTTCTTTTCCCAGTGGAAAATCTTTGGTCAGTAAGAGTAGACAGTGGCTCCTTCCTTCCTTCCCTTTCAACTGCATTATGGAAGCATTGACCGGCAAATCCGCCACATGCGCCGGGGAAAAAGAAAGAGAAGAGGGAGAGAAAAGAGAGCGCTACAAATGAAGACACCCTCTCAGATTCAATGCAAACAAGAACAAAGAGTAGTACTAAAGACACAGAGGAAAGGCAAGGTACGTGTAGAGTAGAGGCTCAAAAGGGGCCAAAAACTGTGTGGATGGATGAAGGAAGAGAGAGAGAGAGAGAGAGAGAGAGAGCATTGTTGTATTTTTGTATGTGGTAGAAAAAGAAAATGGGAGCAGCAAAGAAAGGATAAAATATGGGGTGTTTTACTGCCATACTCAAACTGTCAAATTCGTCTCTGTCATCAATATTATTTAAAAGAGAGATAGGGAATTGAGAAATACATTAATTTGTCTCTTAAAAAGGTTCATTTGGACAATAAAAAAAATGAAAAAAAAAGTCATGATCACTAATGTTATATAAGGAAAATTTTTAAAAATAAAATATTAAAATTATCATATAACTCAATTGAATTAATTTTAAAGTTATTTACAAATAAACTAATTTTTTTATAAACGAAATTGATTCAAATCGACTCTCACTTTACTTTTTATTTTAAGTAGAGTCAATTTATATCGATTCTTGTAATAAAAAATAAAAAAAATTAAATAAGAGTCTATTTAAATTAATTACAGGAGTCAGTTTAAACGGACTCATTCACAGTTTTAACTCTATCTCTCTCTAAAAAACGCTTTCTCTCTTTAAGGTTCGTGCGTAATTGATATTTTGATTCCTAGTGCAATGAAATGTGCAAATTTGTTGTGTCTGAACAAGGTCAACCACATCTAACCTCGAACGAACTTCTAGGTATGTAGATATCTTTACTACAACGTTTTTGTATTTCTATAGACAAAAGTTAAGTTAGTGTAGGTCAAAAATGGTAGCGTAAATTTATAAATAAATACATAAATTGTTTGTTAGATTGATAAAATGTTGTTATTGAATCTAAATGTTAGTTAGATTTATTGAACTTGATAAATAGTTATATGTTAGCATTATGTTAATTAGATAAATAGACAAATGTTGTTACTGAAATTGAATGTTAGTTCAAATGAGTATTTTATTGAATTTGAATGTTAGTTAGATCTATAGAGTTATTGTAGATTGATAAGTTATATGAAATTTTTTTAGGTAAATTGCTAAGATAAAGTATTTTATTAAGCTTTAATGCTAGATCTATAGAGTTTTTGAGAACTTGAATGCTATGGTTGTCGATTAATTTATGAACTTCACTATAAAAGAAACTATAATTGTTTATCTATAGAGTTTTTGGGAACTAGAATTCAACATGTTTTATGAATTATTTTGAGTCACTTTTGTGTAATTAGTCTGAATATCCTTTTTATGTATTTTTTTTAGGCTCGTGTGTTGAAGACTCGACGATACAGTAGATTTCATGAGCCACATCCGTTGATGGAGCAGGGATTGCTGGCTACCAAATTTTGGGATGTTGCACGCATCATGCCAGCATTCCAGTATGACAAGGCATTGGTCAGTGCCCTGTAGAAAGGTGGTGGCGTCTTGAGACCCACACTTTTCATCTACCATATGGAGAGTGCATGGTCACACTGCAGGACGTTGCAGTGATACTCGACCTTCCCGTTAAAAGTTAGGTTGTTACCAGATGGACAGGAGATTAGGTTAGTCACTTTGACGGCAATAGTCAATGGGCGCTATGTGAGGAGCTTCTCAGAGAAAGTCCCCCACAGTAGTCTAGAAAGGGGGCCAGTGTCTACTTGAAGTGGGTCTAAACCGTGTACTATCAATTATAACGGCAGGTGCATGCATGAGCTGACGATTCTGAAGTGCACCTAGGAATACAATATGTTCATAATCGGAGGGTTTCTATTATGTGACAAAACGGGGAACTGGGTGCACCTGAATTTTCTCCCGCTGCTTGAGGACTTGACAGAGACGGGGGACATACAGTTGAAGATTAGCAATCCTGGTAACTCTATATCGGGAGTTGTGCCACGCTACTAAATTCACTGTGACTAAGTTTGGAGGTTGTGTTACGCTGCTTATTTGTTGGGCATGGATGAGAATGCCTCAGCTAACTTGTCCTACTGGACTTACTATGTTCCCGTTGGCTACAGGGTACACATGATAAATGTTTTAGTTTATTTTTTAGCTGATGAATATTAATGTATTTGAACTATTATTTTCTAACACAAAATTGTATTTTTATTGTGCAAATGACGTCATGTTAAGATAACCACTAAGCTAATGAAGGAGGATTGACTGGTTGCTTATTGTGACCAACTTGACTAGCTTGGCGTATACAGGGCAAGCCAAACAAATTACCTTTCTATGTTGTGACGACCCTTTTAAAAAAAAGAAGAAGGAAGGAAGGCGTCCTGCATGAGAGCTACAAGCATCTCGCACGATATGCATCTCAGATAGTGTCTCGCTCGAGACACGCATCGTGTCAGCTTAGCATTTTTTTTCATTTTGGGCGCTTTTTTGAGGCCCAGCCCGTCCATTTGGTCACTCCCTCGCCTATATATGAAGCTCTCCTTCTCCCATTCCAACTCGCTCAGAGTTCAGACTCTTTCTTCCTTATTAGAAGAGTTTCGCTCACTTCTTTCTCCCTTGGTAGGTAGTCATTCTTTCTTTTAGGATGACCTATAGTAGGCTCTGGCGCCGTGTTGGTGGTGGCCTACGGTGGTCCTCAAGACACTGTGGCGATGTCGGAACATCGTGGCAATGCTAAAATTGCTATTGCGAGGCCTACCAGTTTAAAGTTTCATTTTATAGGTTTTTGATAGTGGTTTCGGTTGGCTTTCTAGGTGCCAACACCACACCGTTAGGAGCCACCAGTGCCAACTTTCCTCCTTTCCGCAACATTCCAAGTGAGTGCCAGTCCCTGTGCGTCGGTGGTCCACCAATCAAATCAGTTATGCCATGACATATTAGGGACTTATTAGATAATTTATTTAGTTATAACATGCTAGCCAAATACATGTATGCTCAGTAATTGCTATGTATGCCATATTATTCCATGATATGTTATGCCATATAACATGTTATATATGTCATGCTATATTATGCTATGTTATGTTAGGACAGAGACCATAACCTATAGGTTTGATATCCTTAGAGATACTAGGCTATGTTTGTACATAAGACTTAATAATAAAGACTTCGATTAAGGCAGAGACCCTAACGAAGGGCAGGTTCTGACTAAGGCAAGACTTGGTACTTAAGTTGTCCATTTGTGACGCACCTCTCTTACCTAGAAATCATTTCCTAAGTATGGGACCTTAGTCCTTAAGTCAGACTAATAAAAAAAGATTAGTTAAATAAGACACACTTGTCATAATCGGTAGTTTTAGGCCTTAACAATTTGGGTAATCAAAGACAGTTCCCTAAAAGACTTTACAAATAGTAGATCACAGGGTAGATGACTTAGAGTAGTGCGGGGTCAATGACCTCGCAACCCAGACCCAATAGTAGATAGTTATGAACGTCAGGCTCCTCAGATTATGGCATGCGTGCCCTTCCAGATTTAGCAGATTAGGTGAGTGTCATGCTCTTCAGATTATGGCATGTGTGCCCTTTCAGATTTAGCAAATTAGGTGAGCATCAAGCTTCTCAGACTTTGGGTATGCGTACTCTCACAGATATCCGAGTTGCGTGCGTACCGGAACTACCCGGATTTATCATGGTGAAGTGGGGTTGAGCTGCGGCTCCCTAGAATCGTGCTCCTCCGCTAGGGACGTGGGCATATGTACACTAAATCAGTTTTATATTCCAACAATTATTCAGTTTATCCAGTTTACTCAGTTATGCAGTTTATTCAGTTCCTTTCATATAGCGGTGCCTTAATTGTTACATGTTCCTTCAGTATGTGTATATATGTATCTATATGTATCTATATGCCATCATATTATGTGATGTATGTGCTATTTGGATGGTACCGAGGTACCCACCACTGAGTTGACAACTCACCTCTTTGTCAAAACCATTTTCATATTTGACTCAGGCTAGTGAGGACGATCCCCTAGTGCAATAGGCGGGGATTCCAAATACTTGTGGTAAGCTCCACTTCGCAGTGGGGACTACCAAGTAGTCACAGTCATGCTCCAGACACCTAGGGCAGGATCCATGATAGTTAATAGACTTTATTTTAGACATGATTATTTGTAAACTCATTCATATATAGTTCAGTTATGTAAACAGTTTTTAGCTATTAATAAATAAAATAACTAGTATTTATTTCTTATTTAGCATTCATTGCATGTTTAGTATGCCATGTCAGTGCTTTCATAGGGCAGTAGCCCTACGTACGGTCATGTCCTAAGTTAGGGCATGTTATATGTTTCCAATTATTAGTTCATTTATGATACATTCGTTCTATGATTGAGACTAAAATATGTTTTATTTTAATTTTGCAGTTTATTTGGACGTCATATAATGTGGACTTCATGAATGTGATGATACCTGAGTGAGTATACGATGAACAAATGATATGGGCATCAGATACTGCCATTATCTGCTTAGCCATCATTGAGTGGCACCACGCAGACCGTGTAGTCCGATAGTTTAATGGTGCCTAGCGGATACCCCAGATGCCTATTAACATCAACTACCTGCACTCGAAGGGCGCCAAAGGGGTTGAGGGGACTGATTGTCGTGAATTTCATGCCAAATGACATGAGGCTTGGGATGCGCGCATAGATAGGGTATTGTCATACTCTCTTTTTGCAGACTCTAGGCCCTCTCTCTAATACTTTATGTCGTACAGGGCATCGTCACAGAGGTTTCTACAATTTGTTGTCAGCGCTGAGGGAGTTGCTAATAGATGTTCTTGAGGAGGCTCCCCTAGCGCCACTTCTAGTTGCAGTCCCGACTCCCATTCCAGATCGGCGTACACTACCAATTAGGAGGGGAGGGACATGTGCATCCCAACGGCAGTATGAAGACCCCAATGACTTTAATATCAAGGACTTCGATATTCTGATGGATAATGAGCCTGGGCTCCCCCAACAGCAGAAGCAGCCATGTGCGGATGCCGGCTTGGATGATGAGTCAAACGAGCTTGCGTCCCCAAAACAGCCATATGCTTCTAGTAGTCATTATTCAATAGGGGATGTGTCGATGGAGTTTTGGCAACACTAGAAGCCATATCCCGAATTTATCGTTGCATCGACTCTCTATGCTTCGGGTCAAGTTGACACTAAGCTATCTTTAGGCAGAGTTTTCTTGTCGGAGCAACAGACTCCAGTGGGTGATGGCAATGTCTATTGACCTCAGCCACACACACCAGCTACACCACAGTGGGAGGACAGATTCTTGGGAACCGATGCTATTGTTGAGCAAATTTGATGGTTCTTGCTGCTATCATCCCCACATCAGGTGCTAATGTTGGGCCTAGCGCTCCCCTCTCGACATGACTGCTATGGAGCGGGATCTTCTTGGCGCCTTGGAGCATGCAACATCTCCTCCACCGTCTCCATTGGGATCACAGGGTAAAGATAGGGCTTAGGGGGAGCTCAGCAATAGCATCTACATCGCTCGAGCAGTCTGAGGCACATGCCAACATGTCACACAGGCAGAAAATATCATGTCCCAAGAGGTTGACTCCATGATTCCCCTGATAAATAGTGTAGGGTTATTTTGGTTTTGTATATACCGTATATAACTTTATATATTTATTAGTGTAACTTTATGTATGTAACTTAACTTATGTATGTTACTTTATTATGTGATTTATTTCGTTAAATTTGTTATTTCTTTAGGACTAATTAGTTTACGTATGAATAAAGAATAAAGTTTGTAACAACAACTAAACAAAAAGCGACATAACAAGTAAAAATAAAATGTATTCATAAACAGGCCATAAACATGCATATCATATAACGAAACCTTATTTTTCTCCTAAAGAATAAAGTTAGTAACAACAACTAAACAAAAAGCAACGTAACAATTAATTAGTCATCCATAAAACGCATCCATAAACAGACATAAACACACATATCATACAATAAAGCCTTACTTTTCTCCTGAAACTTGGTACACAGTGAGAAAACCTATGTTTTTTGGATTTTTCTCCCAAACAAGTTGATTCAAATCGACTCCTATATAAAAAAAAATAACATTTTTTATTACAGGAGTCAATTTGAATCGACTCCCTTTATAGGAAAATTAGTTTGTTTTAGGAACAACTTTGAAATTGGTTCATTTGAATAATAGAGTAATTTTAATGTTTTTATTTCTGAAAATTTTCCTGTTATATATTTTTATATGATAAATTGCACAAATTATTTTTGCTCCAATTTAAATTATGTGCAGTATTGTAATTTATTTTAATTTTTTATTACGATTGATATTTAATGATATCTTAGGGTTTTTGATTTTATTTCATTTCATATATGTTATGTTTTTAAAAGTATGTGTAAGAAAACAATGAAAATAATAATGTCATTTCCTATTTCATGATTTTATGAATAAAATAGTTAGTAATGATATGAAATAAAAATAAGATATAAGATTTTATTATTTTGTCATTTTCATTAACTTAACAAAAAACACAGAAAAAGAAATGAAAATAGAAAGTTAACTTATCATCGGTAATTGTTCGCAAAATAAAAATACATATTAAAGTGAATAAAATTTTACACATAATTTAAAGTGAAATGCAATTTTAATAAATCTCAAATGTGATTTGTGCAATTTACTCTATTTTATATATAGAAAATGATCTGTATACTCCATTTTTTTGTTACTAATTATACATCACATTTAATACATATTTTCTCTCTCCTCTCTACCACTCTCTCACAAGCCATTCTTCTTGTTTTATCCCTTCTTCTTTTTTTTTTTCTCTTTTTTCCCAACTCTTCCCCCATTTTCTTTTCTTTTTCGTTTTTCTTCATTTATCACAAATGCTATTTTTTCTTTGTTTTTTCTTCATTTATTACATATGCTATCTTGATATAATTTTTTTCTTCGTTTTTTCTTATTCACAAGAAGTTATCAATCCTAAAATTTTCATTTTCGTTTTTGTCATATTCTTTATTTTTAGTTGTTCAAACATTTGTGCATGTGTTTAGAAAAGTTTGTGCATGTGAACATCAAAATTTTCTTCTTCATTTTCATTTTCGTTTCAGTCATATTCTTCGTTTCTAGTTATTTAAAAATTTATGCATGTGAGCACCAAAGTTTTTTTCTTCGTTTTCATTTTGTTTTTGTTTCCGTCATTTTCTTTGTTTCTTGTTGTTCAAAAGTTTTTGTGTGTAGAAAAGTTAGTGCATTCTTGTTCAAAAGTTTGTGCATGTGAGCACTGGAATTTTTCTTTGGTCTTTTTTGTTTTATTTTTGTTTCATTATTTGTTTTTGCTCTATGAAAAGTTTGTGCACGTGAGTGCAAAAATTTGTCCATCTACTTTAAAATATTTATGCATGGTAGAGAGTGAGTCCACACACGCTTAGGTTGTGTTTAGTTGCTAAGACAAAACTAAAATACAAAGACATGAGAGCAGAGATATAAAATATAAAACTAAAAGTCAATCTTGTATTCTATTTGGTGATTGTATCTATATCCTACTTAATTTTATGGCACAAGACATAAACAAATTATACAAAAATGACAAAAAAACCCTTTGTTCCTCCCTTCCTCCTCTTTTCTCCTTCTTCCTAAAATTTTGACACCATCTACCCCTTGTTGTGATCGTGGTTGGCAGTGGTGCGTCTAGTGGTGGCGGCCACGTTAATGGCGGAGATAGTGGTGATTACAGTTGGTGGTGATGACCACATTGGTGGCAGAGGTGGTGATGCTTGCAGTTGGTGGTGGTGACCATGTTGATAGTGGAGGTGGTGGTGATTGTGATTAGTAGTGGTGGTGGCCATGTTGGTGGCAAAGATGGTGGTGATTGCAATTGGTGGTGGTGGTGGCCACGTTGGTGGCAGAGGTGGTGGTGATTGCGGTGGTGAGTGATTGAACTTATTGGGCAAAATAAATAAGAAAGTATGTCATGGGTAAAATTAAAAATCAAAATTTTATTAAATTTCTGTTGGTCTTTGTGTCAAAAGTAAATTAGAGGTACAAAAAATACACAAATTTTTTATCCTGGGAAACAAATTTTTTTTTCCTATCTCAATGTTGCCTTAGAGTGTGAGTGGGGAGCAGGAGGGAGTGTGACAATTACTGTTTGCTTAATGCGCCACAAATTTGGTTTGATTGATTTTGTATTTAAAAAAGTTTATACATCTGTGTAGAAAAATTTGGGCATGCGGTTACAGCTTAATATACTTTACGTACATGCATGTTGGTTGAACAGGGACAAAAAAAAGTATGATGTATACGTAACATTATTGTTTTATATATAGTATCATATTAAATCACAATAGACACCACATTCCCTAATGGGATAGATACTATGTGAGTTCTCATGTGAGATAAGTTTTAATACTTTATCCGTTTTTGAATAATTGTTCACTTTAAATTATGTCTGAGTATTTAAAAAAATATTAGAAATTATATACTTTATAAAATTACATTAATGGGTGCTCCATAAACACTATCGTCAATTTAAAACAAACAAAATTAATGGATAATATTTATAGAGTACATTAAATATGTTTTATGAATATCTTTGAATTTTTCAAAAAAATAAATAAAAAATAAGGCAGATATCAATTGCATCGTCGTCAGCACCATTTATTTTTTGAAGTTTGTTATTATGTGTCTTTGACTAAGCCTAAGTAGCATTATAAAATGACAGACAGTAAATAAGGGGAGACGATGAGAAGAGACAAGTGGGAACATGAAGGACATATGGAGTGATAGGGATTGAGCAAGGGCGAAATCACGGTTCAGAGGGTGGCTGTCCCAACGGGGATGGAAACTCTAGTACAGAAAGATTGACTTGACTTAAATCTTGCACTGATATACATTATCTTGTATTGATATATATTATTGATCAAGAAAATTAAGCAAAATATAAGACCAAACAAGAAAATCTAATCAAAAATAACAATTAATATGTGATAAAATAAAGTGAACCTTTTAAATGAAAGGATCTAGTCTCTATTCCATGTGTGAACAAGAAAGCTCTGATTCTGACCCAAGTCCTGCCTACTACTGTGCCCATGTGAGATGTGAGTATGGGATGGGCCTGGGTGGTCAAGAGTCAACAGTCAAGTAATCAAGTTGGCCTATTTTAATTTTAACAAACCTACATTCTTCTATTTAATCTAAGATTTAAAGTTATTTTCTGTTGAAACACAACCTCAAATTACATAATTGGACTATATAGATTACAAAATTACATGTTTATTATTTTGAATATTTTTAATTTTTATTTGGTCTAAACAATCAATACATAACGTTGTGTACACCAAATTACTGTCTTCAACAAGTAATGCTATGTGGAATGTGTACTACTTTCAGAGCCAAATGAATGCTTCGGTGGCTACGAACAAAGTACCAATATCTTAACAATATCTTAATGAAAAATGTTATTGGTACTTGTGGAGTTGATGCTTTGTGTTATATAGACACATAATAAAAATCCCTTTTTGGCATGAAAAAGTAAAAATCTTATTTTTACTATTCGATATTTTTTCTCTCTACACGGCCTGCACCATTTTCCTATAAGGAAACAAACTCCACATACACATGATAATTACCAATGCCAGTCCAAGTCAATTTGAATTTGGTCTTTGTTAAGTTACAATGTTAAAAGTTTCTGATCCAATTTTTATGGATCCAGTTATTCATTACCGTTACTCCCTCTGTTTAATAACGTTAGTTTATTTCAACTTTTTAGTTTTATCTAATGAAAATGGTTATATATATTGATTTATCTAAATTTTGAATTTTTAATGTTCTTCTTAAAAAATTTACTACTAAGAATAATTTAAACTAAATTATAAAAGATTTATATCTTGTATATATGATCTCTATCATAATATTAAGTCTCTAAATTTAATCAAGGGCCTTATCAAATTAAATAAATAAATAACAAATATGATAACAAAATAAATTATTTAATACATGATAGATTGGACCTTAGGACATACCTCTGTATATCCCCAACAAAACCAACATAGAGAAGCTTATATTAAAGGAAAACGATAACATGGGATAGCCACTCAGTTACTAATATCACAAATATTATGGGGCTCACATGGTGAGTCTATGTTTGTGAGAGGGGTGGTTAGGTGGGGACACCAAGCTAGGAGTCAAAATAACATTATTCTATATTGAAACTTGATTAAATGATGTACTAAATGATTCCAAAAAATAGCTCTCTAAAATTAAGAAACATATAAAAACATAAGATTAAGGTTCAAAACAAAATAGAAACAAATATATAAAAAATGTCAAGGATTCACACGTTGAAGTGAACAACATGAAAGAGAAAAATAATAAAAGTGAATGAAAACAACTTACCCAATATGCAATGTTGAAACTCAATGATCAACAATCTCAAAAATTCATGTAGGAACGAAAATGAATGATAAATGAATGATAAGCCAGGAAGATAAAAAAAATGGTGGAATCAAAGTCAAAGCCTACCTGTAGAAGGTGAGTCGCATGAATAAGTGTCTCTTAATGGTCTTCATTGGTAAGTTGCTCGATAGACGCTGAGCAGAGTCTAGGCGACGACCATGGGAGCTAAATCGTCGTGGCTAGATGGAGGCACGATTGTAAGCTAATGGAGGTGAAAACATCTATATTCAAACCACATTAGAAAGATATAAAATTTGTGAACCGAAAACTACGAGCATATGAAAAAAATTCTCATAAGTCAAATTGAAAATTTTATCACAGTCTATGTGTTCTATTTTTTATTTACAATACAGGCTGGTTGAGAATGATTTGAATTTAAAATTCGATATTAATTGGTGGACTATTATAATTATTATTTTACATAGTTGCAATTATAATAGGGTATATACATGCGTTTTTAATAGCAACTAGATACGAATATTAATAATAATAAATACAATTTTACTTTAAAGGTCAAAATTATCATCAAGTGATTTAATTCATCTTTCTTATTATAGCAATATTTTAAACGGATTAAATTAGGTTGATGCTTAAGGATCAAATTAAGGTCAAAATTTAAAATTAAACTAAATTGATATTTAATTAAATTGATGTTTGAGGATCAAACTCCCATAAAAAAATACAAGTATTGTTTCGATAATGACGAACCGTTACTTTCAAATGCATTGTTGAGGTACCAAAACCTACTAATTATGCAATTATGCAATGAGCAATAGTAAAGACTTTTTTTTATTGTGGCTCTACTTTTTAAATGTTAGATCTCTTTTTTTCTCTTAATTTTCTTAATTACTTTAAGGGAAAAAGGTGGTGGAAAAACAAATAGCAATATGACAAGATATATAATGAAATAAGAAGTGCGCATGTAAAATTATAGAATAGAATGTAGAAATATTATGCGGAGATGAATAATAAAAGTTTAGTATATAAAAGTACATGCCAAAATTTATATCTCATCAAATATAAAATTAATATTTGTCTTATACATTTTTTTTATATTGAAAAGTCTTGAATGTAATTTAATATGGTACGTTTTAGATTGAATACGTTGACTTAATATGGTAATTTATATTTTTATTAATAAAAATAATTAAATAAATAAAAAATAATTATTTTTTAGGATGTGTAGAATTGTTAGAATTTGAAATGAAAGAATTTTGAACATGTTCTATTTATAATAGTAACTTGTTTTTGTAAGATTATTTTTAATCTTATGATAATATGGTCCATGTAGCTAATAATAGTATTAACTCTAATAAAAGGGAATTAAGATAATGATAATTAATTTTATAAAAGATGATAGAGTTAGTGGAGGTGTTTTGGTAAAACTGACCCTCTCATCTCCCTTATAAATAAGATGACAGTTACTCAAAGAAAAACAAGGATTCACAAAGGAAATAAGAAATTATTAGGGTTTGAGCTCTACCTTAGGAAAACGTTCTTCTCACCTTTAGAAGGACTCGAAAGGATCAAAGGAAGAGAGAGGAAAAGAATCAATCGATTCAATCACAACATGGATCCGGGTATGTTGTTCTTATCTTTAACCTCGATTTACAGTGTGATGATTATGAATTTCAAGATTCAAAATTCAATAGTTATTTCATGAACTGATAATGGAAAATTACAACCTTACATGTGGGTATCAGAGCTTTAGTTGTGAAATTTATAATTATTATATTATTTATTTGTTATTTAAATTTTTTTTCCAAAATGTTATGAACCCTAAATTGGGAATTTGGGAATATAATATTTTCCTTTCATATTGCTCTCCTGCGTGTGCACGGAACGGCTCCATTGTTAAAATATTGCACGGAATGTCTGCACGGTAATATGAATCAATGTCTATAGCGCAAAGGGCCACTTACAATAAAAGTAAAAAAGGGGGTAAAATCAAAGAAAAGTCAAGGTGATGTGGTCAGAAGAAGCAGGGGAATCATTATGGGAAAAAAAATCTGACAGAAGAAGAAAACCGAAATCTGAGGGCCTTTTGCATGATGGGCCACTATCTTTTTCTGAATTTTTTGTCAAAACATTTCCTTTTTGTCATGCATGATGGGCCAAACTGCTTCTGAATTTTTTTATTGAAATTTTGTAACTTGGGCTAAAAACAAAAATTGAAAACTTAAGGGTTTTGCTTTTTTTTATTTAGTTTTTTGTTTGAAGTATGGGCCACTGTTTTTTTCTTTTTGCTGTTTAGTAAAATGCAAACAGAAATTAGGATGGATTAATAAATTTTTTTATGGGCCTTTTCTGACCAAACAGCAAAATAAAAATTATAATTGGACTAGAAATTAATATTTTGGCTATTACGGAAATTGAAAGGTAAGAAGTTAATATTTAGTAAATTTGAAATTTGCGATTATTCGCAATTAAATAATGAAATCATTAATTATTATGCTGGGAGGTTGTCCAAAGGTGAACCATTGCTTATAATTAATGATATTATAGAGACATATGCTTGTTGAAGGTGTTAGTATATCCAAAGATAAGATGCATGCTGGCTTGAGTGTGATTGATAATTATTATATTTTGAAATTGTGAATTTAAGTATCACCCAAATGTGGACTTAGATACGTAACTAAAAGCTGTTGTTTGAATTTGTTAAAGTTACTCAAAGCATTAATGTATGAGTTTGTATAAAATTTTGTGGCTTCCGTGAATGTGTATGGCGCAGTCAATGGTATTGTCAAGTTCAATGGGCTGAATTATGATGAGTGGTCTGAACAAATCCGTTTCCATTTGGGCTTTATGGATTTGGACCTTGCATTAATAAAGGACTAGTTCATAAGAGGATAAAAATCTTTATCATGCTTGGGACAAGTCTAATCGGCTGAGTGTGAGCCTGATGAGAATAACATTGGCTGATAATGTTAAACCATCTATGCCTAAGATAGAAGATGTCAAGGCATTCATGGCAAAGATTAAGGAATACTCTCAATCGGACATTACTGACAAGTCCATTGTGAGTAGCTTGATGAATGAGTTGACGACCAAGAAATTTGATTGGTCACAACCCATTCATGATCATGTGATTAGAATGACAAATCTAACAGTAAAACTGAAATCAAAGGGGCATGGATGTGAGTGAGTCCTTTCTAGTGTAGTTCATAATGAACTCACTTCCTCCTGAGTTTGACTAGTTCCAGGTGAATTACAACACCATTAAGGAAAAATGGAATTTTCAGGAAATTAAGGTCATGTTGGTTCAAGAGGAAAGGAGGTTAAAGAAGATGAAGGATCACTATCTCCATCTCACATTTCATGATGGAGCTGGTAGCAACAGGACTAAGCCAGGTAGTAAGGACAAGAAGGACAAAGTTTCACTGAAGGTTCGTGAAGGCCAAATCCATAAGGAGTAGAAATCTTTCTTTTGTAAAAGGCTGGGCATTTCAAGAAAGACTGCCTGAAAAGAAAGAACTGGTTCGGAAAAAAAAAAGGTAAATACTAAATTTCTGTAGGTTTCGAATCAAATCTTATTGAAGTGCCTAGTAATACCTGATGGTTAGATTCTGGTGCAACTACTCATGTATCACATGTTATGCAGGGATTCCTTTCTATCCAGCCCATAAGAAGAACTGAAAAGTTATTATATATGGGAAACAGAATAAAGGCATGGATAGAAAGAATTGGGACTTACAAATTGATCTTGGACAGTGGCTCTTGCTTAGATCTAGAAAAGTGTCTATATGTTCCCGTATTTACTAGGAATTTAGTTTTTGTTGCAAAGTTGGACGAAGTAGGTCTTAAATTTAGGACTGATAAATGTATTTTCAGTTTGTATAAATATGAGTATTATTATGGTTCTAGTACTTTAGTTGATGCTTTATACCGTTTCAATCTTGATGTTATAACATAGTACTGGTAGTAAGTATGTTGCATGTAATGAGAACTCTGCTTTCTTATGGCATCAAAGGTTAGGTCACATTTCCAAACAAATGATGATGAGGTTAGTGAAAAGTGAAATCTTACCTCAATTGGATCTTGATGACTGGGATATATAAGTGGATTGCATTAAAGGCAAGCAAACCAAGCATATATCAAAAGGTCCGGCCACAAGAAATAGTCAACTCCTTGAGTTGATACACACTGACATATGTGGTCTCTTTGACATCCCATCTTGGGGTCGTGAAAAGTATTTCATCACTTCTATTGATGACTTCTCACGTTATTGTTATTTGTATATACTGCATGAAAAGTCTCAATTAGTGGACGTCCTTGAGACGTTCATTAATGAAGTAGAGAGGCAGTTAGATAGAGGTGGTGAATATTATGGGAAGTTCAATGAAAGAGGACAATGTCCTGGTCCATTTGCAAAGTTTCTCGAAATTCGGGGCATATGTGCCCAGTATACAATGCCCGGTACACCACAACAAAATGGTGTAGCTGAAAGGCGGAATCATACTCTTATGGAAATGGTTAGGAGCATGATAAATCATATTAATGTACCTTTATCATTGTGGATGTATGCATTAAGATCCGCTGCGTATCTACTTAACAGGGTTCCTAGTAAGGCAGTTCCTAAGACTCCTTATGAGCTATGGATAGAAAGAAAACCTGGTTTGAGGCACCTTCATGTTTGGGATTGCCCGACATAAGTAAGGGTACATAATCCACACGAAAAGAAGCTTGCTGCAAGAATCGTTAGTGGTTATTTCATCGGGTATCCTGAAAATTCAAAGGGGTACATATTTTATTGCCTTAACCATAGTACTAGAACAGTTGAGTCTGGTAATGTTAGGTTCCTTGAAAATGGTCAGTTCAGTGGGAGTGAAGAATCACGGAAGGTGGATATTCAAGAGAACCGTGTAGAAATTCTTACACATAGAGTTTCTCCTCAAGTTGTTGTACCTTTTGTTGTATCACAGTTACACAACATTCTAAGGCAACATATCAATGTTCCAAACTCACAAGATGAACATATGGATAATGATCCGACCAACGATGTACAAGTCACTCATGAGCAAATGACGGATGAACCATGAGTAATACCTTTAAGAAAGTCTAAAAGGCAGAAAAAACTAGCTATTTTAAATGACTATGTAGTTTATTCACTTGAGCATGAATGTGACTTAAGCATCAATAAAGATTCAGTCTCATTCAGGCAAGCCATGGAATGTGGCAATTCTGAAAAAATGGCTTAATGTTATGAAAGAAGAGTTGAAATCAATGGACGACAATAAGGTTTGGGATCTAGTCGAGTTGCCTAAAGGTTCAAAACAAGTTGGTTGTAAATGGGTCTTTAAGACCAAACGGGACTCGAAACGCAACATTGAAAGATATAAAGCTAGACTTGTCGCCAAAGGTTACACTCAAAAGGACGACATTGACTATAAAGAGACATTCTCTCCAGTTTCAAAGAAGGACTCTTTAAGAATTGTTATGGCCTTGGTAGCTCATTATGACCTAGAGCTTCACCAAATGGATGTAAAGACCGCCTTTCTCAATGGTGACTTGGAAGAAGAGGTTTATATGGACCAACCCGAAGGGTTCTCGACCACAGGAAAAAAAACTTGGTGTGTAAGTTAAAGAAGTCACTATATGGACTAAAACAAGCTTCTCGACAGTGGTATCTTAAGTTCAATGATACTAATTTGTCATACAGTTTTGTAGAGAATACTGTTGACCGGTGTATCTACATGAAGGTTAGTGGGAGCAAGTTTATTATATTAGTTCTATATGTTGACGACGTTCTTCTTGCTGCAAATGATGTTGGCTTGTTACATGATGTAAAGAAATTTCTCTCTAACAAGTTTGAAATGAAAGATATGAGTGAGGCATCCTATGTGATAGGAATAGAAATATTCCGTGAAAGATCACAAGGAGTATTGGGATTTCTCAGAAGGGCTATATCAATAGTGTTAGAGAGATTTAGAAGGGAAAGTTGCTCTTCAAGAATAGTTCCAATTCAGAAGGGAGATAAGTTTAACCAAATGCAATGTCCTAAAAATGATTTGAAACGTAAGGGAATGAAGTTTATCCTTTATGAGCTTGATGCATGCTCAAACATGCACTTGACCAGATATAAGTTTCGCTGTTGGAATGTTGAGCTGGTATCAAACTGATCCCGAAATAGAGCACTAGAAAGCTGCAAAGAAGGTTCTTATGTATTTGGAAGACACCAAGGATTACATGCTCACTTAGAGAAAATCAGATAGCGTTGAAGTAGTTGGCTACTCATATTCAGACTATGCAGGGTGTGTAGACTCCAGGAAATCCACATTTGGTTATATCTTTCTACTAGCTGGAGGGGTTGTTTCATGGAAAAGTGGAAAAGAGTCTATCATTGATACTTCTACTATGGAGGCTGAATTTGTGGCATGCTTTAAGGCCACAGTTCATGCATTATGGTTGTGGAATTTTGTCTTGGGGCTTAGTATTGTCGACAGCATAGCTAGGCCACTAAGAATTTATTGTGACAATTTCGCAGTTGTCTTCTTCTCAAATAATGACAAGGTACTCCAAGGGTGCAAAACACATTGATTTAAAGTACTTGTCAGTTAAGGAAGAAATGCAAAAACAGAAAGTGTCAATTGAGCATATTGGTACAGATTTAATGATAGTAGATCTGCAAACCAAAGGGTTACCGCCCAAAACATTTTTTGGTCATGTTAAAAGAATGGACATTATTGATAAGTCCTTGTTAGCTTGATATGTATACATATGTGTGGATCTTGCTCGTATTGTTATGACACTTATGAATTCAGTTAATATTTGTTATTCACATCGTATTATGTACATGTATTGTTCTGTGTAATAACATGTTATGGACATTAAAATCAAAGGTCCTAGTATGCCTTCATTAACGTTCTTTGGGTTGAGTTGTTTGTGATACATGGAAGGAAACATGTCATTTTAAGACATTGACCGCCATGATTCAACCAACTCAATTCAATGAAAGATGATGACTTGAGTTCTCCAATATAAAGTGCATGCTTATAGTTATTGGATCTTTAAGTCGTCACATGGACCAAGTGGGAGATTGTAAGATTATTTTTTAATCTCATGATAATATAATCCATGTAACTAATAGTAGTACTAACTCTAATAAAAGGGGATTAAGATGATGACAATTAATCCTATAAAAGATGATAGAGTTAGTAGGGGGTATTTTGGTAAAACCGACCATCCCCTCTCCTTTATAAATTAGATGACGTTACTCAAAGAAAAACAAGGATTCAGAAATCATTAGGGTTTGGAGTCTGCTTAAGGAAAACACTCTTCTCACCATCAGAATGGATTGAAAAGATCAAAGGAAGAGAGGGGAAAAGAATCATAGATTCTTCAATTGAACATGGATCCAAGTATGTCATTCTTGTTCTTAATCTCGTTTTACAGTGTGATAATCATAAATTTCAAGATCTAAATTCAATGGTTGTTTCTTGTACTGGTTATGAAAAATTACAACCTTACAAGAGAAAAGGTAGAATTTGGAATTTGTATACGTGAAAGGTTGTAATTGCAAGAAATGGTTGAAACAGTTGTCCGAAAAAAGTATAAAGTGTTAAGATGTACATGTGATGTGGAATTTTTAACCCTCTCAAACCATAAATTTAGGGGTGGAAATAGGCCAGGCAACTTGTCAGGGCCTGCGGCCTGTTAGTAGCCTGGCCTGGCCTATCCCGTTTCAGTAAAAAGGTCAGGCCCAAGCTACTACGAAAGTCTGTTTCAGTAAACAGGCTACGCCCAGGCTATTACGAAAGCCAAAAGCCTGTTAGGCCTGTCAGACCAGCCTGTTTACTCACAAATGTTCATTTGTGTTTACTAAAAAAATAAACATATTTTACCTTCAGTGAGACTTAAACTCAAGACCTCTTCCATTTATAGCAATGTCTTATCCATTAGATTAGCATTACTTTTTGCAATATTTTATGCAATCATATTTATTAATATAATTTTATTACTTAATTTTTTTTAAAGAAACCATAATCTATAGAGTCCCTAGGACTCTCCGACACTTACACTCCCATCTCATCTGAATAATGTGAGAGAGTTTTGCTGGCATTTTCGTTTTTGTTTTTTGTTGGTCAAATGCCATATATTCTGCTTATGATCTTACTATCACATACTAAGAGAGAGAATTGGTGATATACATAACAAAGTTGAGCAAACTTTTTTGGGATATGGACTTTGGTTTCTTAATGATAAAATCAATGGATGGAAATTTGATTTTCCTCTCACATAAAGGATATTCGCGTTGCTCAGACTTGTCTTTTGATCTGTTTCTTCATGGGCATACCCCAGCAGCTTGCAACTTTATAGTTTCAATTCTTTATTGAAAATTTCTTTTTGATTCATATTGAATTTATACACTCTTGCTTGTTATATAGTAAATGTTATATATTCAGTTAAACTCTCACATTTCTCTCAAGAAATACCTAATGTTATTATATTATGAAATTAAGTTATTAACAAAAATAATACTTTGTTATGATTATTTTTGAAAAATTAAAAATTGCATATTTAATTTATTTTAATATTTTTTTATTTTTTTATGATAAAAAAATACACAGGCAGGTTTATCACTGATATATGAAATTTTACCAACAAAAAACAAAAGGAAAGTGCCAGCAAAGCTCTCTCACATTATATATTCAAATGAAATGAGAGTGAGTGTGAAAGAGTCCTAGGGACTCTTTAGATTAGGGTTTCTTTAAAAAAAATTAAAGAATAAAATTATATTAATAAATATGATTGCATAAAATGTTGTAAAAAGTAATGTTAGTCTAATGGATAAGTCATTGCTCTAAATGACAGAGGTCTTGGGTTATAGTTTCACTGAAGGTAAAATATGTTTATATTTTGTGTAAACACAAATGAACATGAAGAAAGAGCAAACAGTCAGGAAGTTCAACAGAATATATTGGGGAGCTCGACACCTTTTTTTTTTTTGTCGAGAGTGTGTATAAATTACACATAGGCCTACCTATGCTTGGTTTGTGTTAAACACTACTTTTCTCTTGTTATGATAATACCCCGCTCTTCTTATTGGTTGGATTAGATTTCTTGCATTTTCATCGACCAAAGGTGTTGAGCTACAAATTAACACTATATATTGGCTCATCTAAAAATGTTGCTAGTAAAGCCATGGTTATCAAAATCGCAAGTTAACTCGTAAGCTTGTACGAGTTTACGTTCCTAGGTAGTAAAATCGAGCTGACTCGCATGTAAACTCGTTTTTGGGTAAACTCGGCTGAACTCGAGTAAACTCGTGTAAACTCACATAAAATCGCGAGTTTACTCCTGAGTTCACGAGTTTACCACAGGTGAGGGTTTTTTTTTTTTAATAGCTGCGCATGCAATCGTGCTCCGTAGTGCCACCGTGCTTCGTCGCTAATCCATCGTATGTATTTCATCATTTTCTCAAAGATCTTTTTCACCATGGTGTGTGACCTCTGCATCGCTATCTGTATTTTAGTATTTTGGATTGGAGACATCTTCGTCACATACTCGCTTCCTGTGATGCTCAGTACTATTGGACTCATTGGTATCTTCGGTATTTATGTTATTGTGTGTGTCATGTTGGTATCTTCGGTATTTATGTTGTTGTGTGTGTCATCTCCTGGATATTTATTTTCTTGAAGGTTCCAAAAACAAAGGGCATGCCCTTGAACTCATCACCGAAATTCTTTGCTGTCTACTCGAAGCAGACTACTTCTGTAAAAAATGAGTGACATTGTTCTTTATATACATTTGCTATGTTGATTGCTCAATATACTGCCTCTCTCTTGTGTTGATAGATTTTACTTGTCATTAAGTTTATGTGGAGGAGAATATGTTCTTGTTCAAAAATATGTATTATGTATTATCTATGAATTGAACTTAGAACTCATATATTTCATCTTTATTAGTGCTTTGTTATGGAGTTAAAAGTATTTATGAATTTTAAGTTTTGTTAAATATATTTTTGTAGCATAATAATTTTTAAAATATTTTTTAATAATAGGTAAACTCGTACGAGTTTACGGAGGCTCCACGAGTTTACTTAAACTCGCTAGTTTGATAACCATGGTAACTGCTACTTAGAGAAATGCATCAATCAATAAATATATAATTGAAGTATTACTTATATATTTCATTAAAAAAAAAAACTCAATGTATCTCTATAGGCAAATAAAGAACAAACGCACACGTTGAAGCATAATTTTGTTCAACTCAAATGCATCTAGTAAGAGGTTTATAACCTCGTATTGGTCTCGATGCATAAAATTAAACCCACCGCAAATTTTAATTTGTTAATAACGAAAACGTGTTATATTAAAAATATCAAAAAAATAAAAACTAAAACCCCTTTCTTTGTATCACTCAAGCAAACACCAAGCTTGAAGCATTACAAATGGTAAACATCACACGAGTGTCTTGCATGTGGATGTGAGAGGGTCCCACATCGCCGGCAACAGAAACTTCCGACCGTGCACCCCCACGGCGTTGTAGCTAGCCCCCGTCTTTCTGTCCACCAGAACCTCACCGGCGTAACCCGGGTACGCACCCTTTCCGAATATCCCGGTGCACGCCGACACCGCCTCCAGCGGCGCACTCGCCGCCCCTTGGTAGTACCCGTTCCCGAACGGGTTCGTCACCGCTCCCGCCAGAACCGTCGCCAAACTTATCACCATCCCGTCAATCCCGACGTCGCCGTTAGGCGGAACCAGCGGTGGATCCGGCGGTCCGTACACGGGCCGGTGGAACGGCCACGCGCAGTCCCCCGGACACTGCCTCTCCGGGTTGCCCACCCATGCGTAGACGAAGCGTTCGTTTTTAACCCGAACAGACCCGTGGGTCCCGCACTGGCTCACGCAGAAATCCTCCACTGCCACGTCAGCAGATGTTAGCACGAGGTGGATGGGTTTGTTAGAACTGTAACTGCCAGCTGTTATTGTTGGTTTTAGTTTTGAAGCGAGGGAGAGGAGTTGTGTGTTTTTGAGGGATATGCCAAGGGAGTAGGTGTGGTCGAGGATTTGATTCCCTAGGGCGAGGGTGCATGGGAGTCGTGTGTAGGAGGCGGTGGTTTGCCACCATGAGGAGGCGGAGGGTGATGGCGGCGGGGTGTGGTGTTGGGAGGAGAGGGATTGGATGAAGTAGAGGAGGGTGGAGCGTTGGGCGAGGGTGAAGTTGCCGTACCAGAGGAGGTGGAGGGTGATGTTGCCGTTGAGGAGGGGTCCCTTGTGGTACTTGAGAATTGCGGGTTCTTGCGGAACCAATGAAAGCATGCGTTTGAAAGGCGTGGCTTCTGATGAAGTGTTTGGGAGATGGGACAGGAGGAGTATAAGGGATGGAACAGCAAGCGTGAGGCACAGAGGCTGTGAAAGACCACGACCACCCATTGCTACTTGCTGAATTATGCCGGTGGGAGTATGAGTGTGTTAGCTATATTTATACTTTATATGCATGCGCGGTTAATAATGGATCGATGTAGAGACTATATATGTTAAAGATGGTACATCTTACGTTTAAGATAAATTTTACTTATTAATGGTTCCACAAGCCACTAGTTATTTATTGAATGAGATGTAAATCCTAATTAAATATTACTACTTTTTTCTACTCTTATATGTTAAGTTTTATCCAAAATTTTGGTCAAAATTAGTTATTGTTTGATTAGATTAAAGAAGTATTAATTATTGTCTGTTTAACTATACTCCTATTTATTATGAGTTTTCAATTATTGCACGAGTATGTGCAAATTAATTGATTTCTTAATATATATGCATTTATAAAAAATGACATGTAGTATTGGATAGAAGAAGTATCACAAAGCAAATGAGTATAACGTGAATCAGCACAAAATATACTCGAAATAAACAATAATGAGACATTTTTGTATGTTTTTATAAGACGTGTAATGTGTGTTTGAAAAATATTATCCACCACTCCTTGTTTAATTTTAGATATATTTTTAAATATTATGAATTAAAATAAATTATTAATAATACTTTTAAAACATACATTAAATGTGCTCGAAAAACATACAATAATTTTTCCATAAAAATAGCTCAATTATACGTGAATTGCTTATTAGTTAGCAGCTACAAAGCTGCTTTTGGGATGAAAGAGTTGTCCATAAATACTGACAGGTCAAGTGTAGGCTAGTTCATTTACAGGAAACTAAAGGAAAAAGGTTGAGCATTAATTCCTTCTTGTTCGTTAAAATACCGCGTGAGATGTGCCTAACTATTTGATCTGAAGCACTCTTGCATCAATTAACCAAACGCAGAACAAATAAATTGAATATATGATGGTAACAGAAAAAAGTTAACCTCACCATGAATCTGGCAACGCGGATTCATAAATCAGCACTAAATAGCTTTAATCGCAGCCTGGTGAACACAGGTTGTTAACACTTCTTCTTCATGAAATGTCACTTTTTCGCAAGAGGATAAGACTTGTTATTTTATGCTTGTGTCCACCATAGATTACCAATTTGCGGGTCTTAATAAGTGAATGTATATTTCATTATTTCTTTATTAATTAGAACAAATATTTCTTCATTTTATAAACTTTATTTCAACAATTATATGGAAAGAACGTTAACGTTAACGCTCATGTTATAAACATATGCTTTACAAAGTGTATGGTTTTCTGTAAAGAGTATACAACGCGGTACATAAAGAGTTATATTATATATACAAATTAAATAAATATGAGACATGTATTCATGTAAAACAAATCACACCTAAGTGGTAAAATTAAAGAAATCCAATGCAGCAGCACACTATCTCAAAATTCAAAATGCCGGTCTTAAAAAATATCTCGCCAAGAAACTCTTTCTTTCAAGAATTAGAATTGGATTAAACCGGATTACTTGAATTTTTTTTTAATAGAGTTTGAATATCAGTAATTTCATAAAAATGACTATGATAAAGTTATTTTTAAGTGAATTTTATTTTTAAGGTGAAAAAAATGAGCGCTCTCAATTTTTAGAGTAAAAAAGTGTATTGTACAAGGTTCGAAAAAAAAAAACAGATGAATTTTTTTTGTCACTTGTGTTAGGTACCAGCCTCGACACGCAAGGAAGAATTCTTAGAACAATTTACTGAGAGAGAATAAGAGAAAAGAATAATATTTCTATTGAATGAATTCAATCCAATACAAAGAGTTAAGGACTCAGCCTTATATACACTAGTAAAAAATGACTAACTAAGGCTTATCCTTATAACTGAAAGCTAAACAGAAATTAACTCTCATTAACTCACTAATAACTAACTAGAGTTAATTACTACTCTCATCAACTTGAAATGATCCTTACCAATAAAATTTTGTATTTTAGCAAAAGGTTCGTTTTGCGTCTATTTCAGATAATAAAAGGTAGCTATTAATTGTTAGCATAGATTGTTACAAGTATGAAGAGAGTGACGTTGATCATAATGGATTCACGCGGCTTGTGTTTGTCCCACAGAAAGGAAACGAGCATGATTGCTTGGCTGCATTATGTTGTTATTGCCGTAGGTAAATTCAGAGGTCTTTCTTTTTGGTGGTGGAAGAAGGGGGGGGGGGGGG
>QANU01035975.1:174771-195517 GCA_003254905.1 Nissolia schottii | reverse complement strand
ATAATAATAATAATAATAATAATAATAATAATAATAATAATAATAATAATAATAATAATATATAATCGGGTCGCGGGTCGGGTCGGGTTGGGCAATAACAACCCGAGACTCGACCCATTTAACTAAGCGGATCGTGTGGGTCTGACCTGCCGACCCGTCGTACCCGACCCGAACGGGTTGGATAGGGTCAGATTTGGCGGGTCTGCGGGTTGGGCCGATACAACCCGTGTTCACTCCTATAGCTGACTATTTCACTTGATTGGAAATGGTTGATGTGAATCACAAATATCTTAATTTGAGACGCTTTTAAACAAAAGAACATAAAAATTATCGTACATTGCTTGCTTAAATCTGAATTTAATAAAAATGATATTTACTCATGTACTCGAAATAAAAAAATGACAGTTACTCATTTTTTTATACAGTCATTTACTTGTAGTATTTTTTAAATACGCTAATTACTTGTAATATTATTTTTGGTCTTTAACTACTCATAGTTGGAGCTCGTTACCATTCTAATCTATCATGTATTAGTTAATTACTTGTGAGATATATATATATATATATATATATATATATATATAAAATTAGATTTAAGGAAAGACTAGATCTAATATATGATAAGCTTATATTCACAAAATAACTACAGATGATTCATTAACGACAGACTCCAATTATCAAATTCAAAGTTATGGCCATAAATGTGCAGAAAATCAACCAGATAACACAACTATTTTTTTTAGGGGAACAAGGTAAATAGTAGTATATGTAGCCAAACCTTTATCTTACTTTCAAACCTTGTAGTTGGAGGTTGCGTGATTTCCGGCCCTTTTCCTTTTCCTTTTCCTAATTGCACAATGCACAAATTTTATGACATCCACCTTTTGGGTTTTAACGAGCCATTCCTAAGTACTGGGAGTAGGACAAGTCCTGAGATTTTCACATTGCTCCCGGACGTCAAAATGATTTTTGTACAAATTTAATTAACAAACAAAAGTTTCTCAGCGTTAATTAAAAAAACTATATACAAAAAACTACAGGAATTTTTTTTAGTTGATTTTTACTCAAAATAATATTATTAGTGTACTAATTATTCTCATTTATTAACATCGAGGATTATTCTTTTAAAAAAGTGATAATTCAGGAACGTACACAGTAACGAATAGAATGTGATATAAAAGGGGGTGGGGGCGGGGGATAAAATATCGTTCACACATTATTGATTTTTATTATTATTTTATTAACAGACATTATTGATTATGAACTTTATATCAATACTTAATTTATCAGATAATGATGTAAGTTAAGTGCTGCATCCAAAGAATACACATGCATTTTGTGCAGCGCCCCTTGGTTGCGCAATGACGTATAAAAGACAAGAAATTAATTCAATATATCTTTTTTTATTGATATATTTTGGTACAAATTCATATCTTTTTATTCATTCAAGATACCAAACAAATCAAAAAATATCTATATAGTATACCCTAAACCTGACATATAAGTAAAGTTTATAATCCACTGTAAGTTACTAATAAGCACCAGCAAGACAGGCGCATGCAGGATAGACTCATACGAGAGTAGAGCAAGCTGATGTGGTTGGGTCAACCAGCGCTGGCAACAAGTACTTCCTCCCGTTGATTCCATTGGCGTTGTAGCTAGCCCCAGTGGTGGGGTCCACCAAGAGTTCCCCAGCGTAGCCAGGGTAAGCCCCCTTCCCGTAGACCCCCGTGCAGGCCGAAGCGGCTTCCAGCGGGGCCTCCTTGGGCCCTTGGAAGTACCCGTTCCCGAAAGGGTTAGTCGCTGTCCCGGCCAGCAGGGAAGCCATGTTGATCACCATCCCGTCAAGGCCCACGTCGTTGTTTGGGGCCACCAAGGGCGGGCTCTGGGGCCCGTAAATGGGCTGGTGGAAGGGCCACGCGCATTGGCCCGGACACTGCGTCTCGGAGTTTCCCACCCACATGTAAGCGAACTTGCCCCCGCTCTTTCCTTTACCCACAGAGGAACCGTGGGTCCCGCATCTACTGGAACAGAACCCTTCGACTGCCACGTCAGCGGCAGTAAGGACCACGTTGATGGCGTTATTCGGGCCCCCCTTGGATGCCAGCTGGAGGAGTTGGTTGTTGGTGAGGGATTTGCCGAGGGAGTAGGACTCGTCGAGGATTTGGGCGCCGAGGATGAAGGTTGGGGAGTTGTTGTTGGACTTGATGAGGCGGTAGTATTTGTCGGTGGATTTCCACCACGTGGCGACGGATGGTTGGGTGGTTGTGGGGGAGGAGAGGGAGGTGATGAAGTCGGAGATGATGGCGCGCTGGGAAGGCTTGAATTGGCCGTACCAGATGAGGTTGATGGAGATCTTGCCGGTGAGGAGAGGGCCTTTGTGGTATTGGAACTGCAGCTGCGAGTCAGAAGACTCAGTGAGTGTCCTCGCAGCTGAGGTTGAGTGGAGAAGGAAAATAAGGAAGAGAAGAGTTGAGGACATGAAAGAGGCCATTGCCGTTTGTACGTGTTGCAGATAGAGATGAGAATTGGGGGATGTGGAAGGAGGCATATATATTGAAGGGGGTAAGGAAAGTGGGGTGTTAAGTGGAGCGAGGTTGACTAGTTGAGGTGCCATGCGTTGCCAGCTTGATAACGCGTTGCTCTTCTAGATTCTAAGTCTCTTTATTTATAATTACGTTAAATTCCTTTGTGTAGCGCACTTTCGTGACTTTGACCGTAAGTATTATTTAATTAATATTTATTAGTATAGTCAGGTTCATTAGCATATATCCCGCTCGGACAGGGCATGGCCAGCTATAGCGAACGGAGACAAGGAAACATCACCCAGCAACACATACTAGGCCATTTAGTGAAGGTCATGTCTACTCGAGTATATCCCTGGACATGCGTTGGATCTGCTTCATAATTTAACATATTTCAATTGGTGCCTCTCAACTTTTGCCAAGGAGACAAAGAAATTATTATTATTACATTGCGCTGCAAAATTATTAATTATTAAAATATGGTAGTGACATGTAATTCGTCTAATTTTTAAGTAAATTATAGTTTAACGTAATAAAATAATACATTCTCTTGATGTTTTATCACATTAGGAAAAGTTTTGTCATTTAAATTCATTTTATCTAGTCTATTCCTTAGGCAAATTATGTCATAGCAAAATAAAAAATATATTTTCCTGATATTGTGACACAACGTAAAGCTGGAAAATATTATATTCATTTTACCATATGATTATATTTTACCAAATACAATTCACTCATATACTAGGTGATTTTGTCTTAAAAAAAAATCTATAAATTTAGTTCATTCTTAGTTCACAATCGCAACTACTCAAAAATTGAGTGAAAAAAATGTTTGTTTGAGAATCTTGTGTATTTGTATGGTAGTCACTATTAACACTAATGATCTATTATTATTATTATTATTATTATTATTATTATTTTGGTTTTTTAACAAACTAGGAGAATATATTATTTTATTTCGCTCTTGCATAGTTCACATGGACTTAAAGGATAAATTCTGTCATGATGTGACAGTACGTCAGAAAAGTATATTATTTTATTACTTTGAACCATAATTCGCATAAGAGGAGAGTGAGTTATATGCTATTACCACATGTCAACAATTACTAATTTTCCACAACATTTTCACAAATTATCTAACTAAATTCTATATTAACATTTTTTGGCCCATTTAAAAAAACGTGTAACATTTTTTAAGTTAAATTTTGATGTGAATAAGTTATACCCTATAATAAAAATTTTGATGGGTAACATATTTCAATTGGTGCCTCTCAACTTTTGCAAAGGGATTCAGTTGGGAATTGGGAGGAGGTTTTTTTTTAAAATAAATTTAACAGTAATTTTTAGTCATTAAATTAAATTATATATATACATATATATAATATTATTACTATTGAGATAAATTTTTATTATAGGGTATAACTTTTCCACATCAAAATTTAACGTAAAAACTATTAAAGGTATAGTGCTATAAGTATACTTTTGTCTTGAAAGGGTGTTACTTCGATATTTATATTGTATTAATGTTTTTTTTTAATAAATGAGTGACTAACATTTATTCGTAAAGTCACTATTTTTTTAACAATTTTATTATAAAATAAATAAAACATTAAAGTTAACATCAACCATAAATTTTTAGAAGGTATTATAAACTTTTTTTGAGATTGACTATAATCTATAAAAAAAAATAAAAATAAAGAGGATTCTTTAAAAGTGTGGACAAAGTATTATGAAATATAATGACTTTTAATCACACATGTACTCTACATATTTGTTATATTATACAATAATTTTATCTTTATGTTATATTTTATTTATTGTCCGTATATAATTGTGTATTTTTACTATTCACGTAAAATTTCTCTAAAAAAGAAATATAGTACTACGCTCAACACCTTTTGGAAAGAAATAGACCTGAAATCGTCACAGGTTCAGGCGATTTCAGAAAAGCAGCAGAGGTGCAGAGGCATGCACCCTTATTTCAGCTCCCTTTTAAAAAAGAAAAAAAATTCCGAGAGTGGCGATTTCGGCCCCTTTTTTCAAAAAAAAAAATTGGGGTTGAAATCGTGGCGATTTCAGTCCCTTATAAAAAAAATTCAGGAGTTTCAAATCGCCATAGGGATAGCGATTTCAGCCTCTTTTTTTTTAAAAAAAAAAATATTGTCAGAGGTCTGGTAATTTCAGATCCCAAACCCATACAAATGTAAATTATTTTGTTCAAACATACTCTAGGAAATAGTTCATTATGGAGTCATTTATATGTAAATGACCAATTTAGAGATGGCGGTCCAGCCCGTAGATGATGATTATTCGGGGATTTCACCTATTGAGATCGGCTTCAACTGCATAATCACAAAACTGTGCTTACAATAAAGCAAGTTTATAACTATAACATAACAAATACTCGACAAATAAAAAGGAGAATTAAAAAAATAATATAAGTATCACTTTATTTTTAACCACATAAATCTCAATTTAATTACGTTCAATTAAATTTTAAAGAAAATGAAATGCCTGTATTTTTTTTAAAAAAAGGAGAAAGAGTCCAACTAATTAGCCCCGTAGGAACTTATAATTCAAAATATTTGTTTTGGTGGAAATGGAAAATAGTAGACAAACGCATATGCTAACAAAGCCAGGGCCTACCTGAGTAAGGAAAGCATGTTTCAGAACATTCTTTGTTAGTGGCGAATTTTCTCTTGAAAGCTGGATGTGGGACTACTTCCCGAAGGATCTATGTTCCTTTGATGGGTTTTGAAATGGTTTACCGGATGCTATATGTTACAAGCAAATTGAATGGATTTTAAGATGTTGCCTGTAATTCTAATCTTGGACTGTTGACCATAACTGATTCCAAGAGTTTGAAGACGGTGAGCACAATGATGGTTGTTGACCTTGAATGGTGGGGAGGTATCTGCAAAAAAATATTTTGACGCTCAAATCAGTTTATGAGTAAAACGTACCTCAGCATGAATGGTGCTCATGCTTATATACCTTGTAGTGGCCATGAAAGTTCTAAGCATTAGGTAGCATTTATCATGTGTTTGTAACTGTTTGGATGATCTTTATTGAGTTAATTATTGCTTGATAATGCTCATAAAGGCTTGAGAACATTATCAGTGCTATGTCGGCGAGTATTTATTGCATGGATAACTCTAGGGCGGTTATGATCTCTCGATCGAGTGAATCGAGTTATTAATATGTCGGACTTAATTCATCCCAAATGTACAACACATAACTCGAACCCAAATTTAGTTAGTGACATTGTACAAATTACATTTTCTATTTTGTGCTCACATTGATTATTTTAATAATTAAACCTAACAAATCTTAAATATAGCCTTTCTATCAATGTTCTTGATTTTAATTTTGATTTTATGATTAAAGTATAAGAAAAAATTAACCAAAAAAAATGTTCTATTTTACTACAGAGAACAAGTTTTTGATAAAAGATATTGGTAATGATTCAATGTACACTTGAGAAGTGACACTTTCAATGTACACCTTAAAACATAAGTTATAACAAGTTTTTTCAATTTAAATTTTCTTTTTATATTCATGAGAAGACTATTGTATCCTATATATTAAATCAAATTTTCTTTTCTTTCCTCCCTGCATCTCTCTCTCTCTACCCTTTCATTATTGATGTTCAAATCTGTACATTCGCCATGTTTGCAATAGTCAAATCCCATCCATCTGAGAATTTTGAAAACAATGTGTAAATCATCCATGAAATTTACTCTTGCATCCACTAGCCATGTATTTTCTTGTGAAACAATTTAGAGACAATACACCCTTCCGATTTCTCATTTATCAAAAATGCAAAACATATGTTTTATCAAAATTCCAAGTGGTTTTGTTAATCTTTCTATTGAAGGTGTTTTATCATAATCTAGCCATATATATGAGCACGACCTTGAGCTCCATGTCCATCACCATGTACTTTGCAGTCGCTTCCCCCACCACTTCAGCTACTGCCACCACCAAATCTTTGAACATAACGTGATGGTGGTGCAAGGTCATGAAGCAGCTTGACAATTGGAGTATTCATTTGGCTTTAACCTTGCAATACTTTTATTGGTGACTTCATAGAAGCCAAAAATCTGAATCTGGTGCGGCTGGGCACCAGTGAGCGTGATTCGACAACCTGGTGACTAGAGGTGGCAGCAAGCAACTACGGTAGGTGGTGACAATAGAGTGCGGCAGTGACATTCATAGCAATATGGACTATGAAGAAGCTGTTCAAGGCAATAGAAATATTAACCATGAGATGTGTTGCTCCACTTGATCAATGATTGTTATTAAAGAGTACATTGAAAATGTCACTTTAAAGATATACTTGAAAATGTTACCGACGAAGATATATATGTGTGGTAATAAGATAAAAATAAGTGAACTGACTTTAAATGGATGACTAATATGACAAAAAAGAAAAAAACTCAAGAATACTTACTACTACTAGTTACTAACTCAGTTGAGTATATTTATTTGGATACAAATGGTGCGTTTGTTTGTGCTTCGTGTAAAAGTATTTTTTTTTTTAAAGTAGAAATAGAATTAGTAGCAAAAAATTGTTTGGCGTTTCAGTGCAATTGTAGAAGTTTTAATTTTAGAATCAAAAGTTGTTAAATTGTTTTGATTTAACAAATTTAAAAGTACTTTTGTCTATAAAATTATAATTAAGGACATAAAAAAAGTCACTTATAAAAAATGTGTTTGCATAAAAAAAATATTGTGATTTTTTATTATATAAAAACTACTTTATATTATTCATTTTTATTTATAATTAATTTAATTGCATATATATAATTAATAAAAATCAATATAAATAAAGTATGTTAATATTTAATTAAAAATATGTAATAAATCGAAAATATCATAATTCATATTTTTTTTAATATTAAAAGGAAATTAATAAAGTTATGAAGACAATTTAAAAATGATAGTAGTTCCTAATTTTAAGAAGTATTCTCTCTCTTCTCTGTTGCTCCTAATTTTACTATAAGCAAGTTCTTATGTGCTTCTAAAAAATTTTTAAAAAAAAATTGATTATTTTTATTTTTGGTTATATTTAAAAGTACGAAATAAATAATACAAAAATAAAAGAATGAAATACAAAAAGTACTTATTCCTCGCTAGGACTGCAAAAACAAAGGTACCTAATACATTGTATTTGGCTAAGTATGGTATTGAAAAATTGTTTAAGAAACTTTTAAGTCCTAAATTTAAAGATCAATTTATATGAATGAAATATAATATTTTATTTTTTATTTTATCCCTAAAATTTTTAAGTGTCATTAATTAAATGTATAAGTTGATATAGTATCGTGGACTTGTGCCAATCTCACGGGTGTCAGCATTAGTTTCAAGGATAACTTTATAATTTATATCTTCCGTGCTCACCAGGCACAAAACATCAATTAGAGTTTTCTGCTGGACCAGGTTACGAGTATCTCTCTACCGACCAAATAACCTCAATTGCTAACGTAACTAAAACGAGATTGCAGCATGATCTCCCGAATTTCTAGATGTTATTCTCGCACCCTAAAAGATAAAGCGGTAGCGAGCAAAGATTTCCGGTTGCTCTTGTGATAGGCACCAATAATTTTTGCTTTCTTTTTCCTTTTCTGACAAAACGAAAAAGGACAAACAAACTGGCTAGTGGGGAACATCCACATCCAAAACTTGGTTGTATGGATTTTGGATAACACCGGTTGTGCTTGGATCCAACGTGTTGTATTTCTAATAAATTAATAGTGTATTGGTGGACCTCATCCTAACTAGTTCAGGAACTGGACAAACCAAAACTGTATTAGCCCAATAGACCCAAATACCAAGTAAAGCTATCCAAGTTAAAAAAAAATAAACGAGGCAGGTTTTGATCGAGACTAAATAAACCAATATTTGAAAGCAAACCAAAGTAAATTTGCTTCTATATCATTAATTAATAATCCGAGCATAACCAAAAAGAAATAAACAAATCAATGAATTGATCCTACACGAGTGCTTATTTTTACATCCAACTGAGTACTAATCCCCGATCTACTTCTAGTAGTAGTGCCATTGACGATCGATCGAAATCTTCACACCAGCGTCGAGCACGAAGATGTAGAAGGGTCATACAAAGCTGGGAGCAGGTACTTCCTGCCATTAACACCACGCGCATTGTAGCTGGCACCAGTAGTGGGGTCCACTAACAAGTTTCCAGCGTAACCAGGGTAAGCCCCTTTCCCATAAACCCCAGGACATGCCGAAGCGGCCTCCAGCGGGGCCTCCGCTGGGCCCTGGTAGTAACCGTTTCCAAACGGGTTGGTGGCGGTTCCAGCCAACAGGCTAGCGAGGTTGATCACCATCCCGTCGAGGCCCACGTCGTTGTTGGGCGCAACCAACGGCGGGCTCTGGGGCCCATAAATCGGCTGGTGGAACGGCCACGCGCATTGGCCTGGGCATTGGGCCTCGGAGTTACCAACCCAGATGTAAGCGAACTTGTAGTTCTTTCCCTTCTTCACGGGGCCCACCGAGGAGGACGCAGACCCGTGGGTCCCGCACCGGCTCATACAGAACCCTTCGACTGCCACGTCAGCGGACGTTAGAACGACGTTGACGGCGTTAGCCTGGTCCCCCTTGGACGCCAGCTCGACGAGTTGCTTGCTCGTGAGCGATTTCCCGAGCGAGTAGCTCTCGTCGAGGATCTGTTTTCCCAGAGAGAGGGAAAGAGAGGAAGCCTTCTTCTTGGAGGTCAGGTGGTAGTACTTCTCGGTGGTTTTCCACCACGTTGCAACCGATGGTTCGCTGCTGCTGCGAACCGTCGTTGGTGACGAGAGCGAGGTGACGAAATCGGAGATGATGGCTTTTTGCGATGGTTTGAACTGGCCGTACCAGATGAGGTTAACGGTGATTTTGCCGTATAGAAGCGGGCCGTTGTGGTAGTGAAGTAGCTGAGACTGGTCCTGAACCAGCTCGCTCAAGCTCCCTACAGCTGAAGAGAGCTGGAGGATTGAGATGAGGAGGAAGATTTTAAAAAAGACATGTGGAGAGAAAAGAGCGGCCATTTTAGCAGAGGATGCTAACGGCTTGTTTTTTTAAGTGCAAACTTAGAAAGGAAGCTGAGAGGGCTCTTGTAATTTTGTAGCTGTGGCTTGAGGGAGGGGAATGGGGAGAGTATTTATAGGTCCCAGCCTGGGAGAGTATTTGGGGGTGTTTTTATTGGTTGAAAATGTGTTTTAACAGTGACGGTTTGTGGCGGAACTTGCCAAGAAAGAGACAGTGATTATTAAAGGGGGTGTGACTTTTGTGAGTGGGATGTGGTTAGCCCTTCTGGCATTTACGAGCCACGGCTTGTCCAGCAAGCAAGGGTAGACGCTGGGACCCTTTCCACTCTAAATCCCACCTTACAATAACTCAAGTGACTTCCACGCGCATGTTTTGTACGTTTATTGTGGACGCGGCGTGCGAGGCAAGCCATTAGGACCGCGTGGGAGTCCATTTGAAAAAGAGTTATGGTTAAAAGAAAAGTGCACCCCTTTGTGGAAATAAGTGAAGGCTTTGATGTGTGGGGATGGCTACGTGACAAAAGCGTTACAGCTTAGGAACAGTCGGATTATTTTCAAGCATTGAATAATTGTCAAAAATGGCCTCAGGATAAAGAGCAGGTAGGCGGCAATGGCATGGCGTGTAAGGGTAGAATGGGAACGAGAGTTGAATTATGGGGCGAAGCGGAGAGAGACGTTGGGATGACAGTCTGGATGCTGTGTATTTTATTGGGTAGAGAGATGGATCCAACTGGCACTTACCCAATGCAATGCCTCTAGGGGGGTGGGGAATCCGAGGAAGCACGTGACTTAACGCGCGCCCATCCTCATTTGATAATGATCCACGCACCAGGCACGTGACCTCTCATAGTGGATGCGTTGCTCTCCACCTGGACTATATGCACATACATAGCCTGACACTCAACTTTACCGTCCCATGGCTTAAGGCTCACAATTGAAATTAGATGCAGTACTTGAATAGATTTTTTTTTTCTTTTTTGGGAGAGGTAGTATTTGAATTGAAATGGGGTAAATCATCCAAATTTATAATAATATTGACAATATTAATTAAGTTTATTTTTTAAAGTATAAAAATCATCAAAATCATTTCTTAAATTATCAAAAGACGTATAAATTAATTTTGAAAGGATTAATTTAATTGATGCTGACAAATTAATTTATTCAATTTTTTTTAATAATTTTGATAATGAATTTAATGATTTACTTGAAAGATAAATTTAATCTACGAGAGAATATTAGAGCACAATTTTGATAATTTACTCTATTCAAATTAGTTGCAGTACTTGAGTGAATTGAAACCAACATGGGTTCTATGTATCAAGCTAGTTTTCCGCTTATGGCTGACACTGACAGTATGAGGGCCATGACTCGTAGGCCATGCCAACAGCCAAATTTCCTTTGATCAAATTATGATCATTTAATATTTACACTAATTACGTTGTCCTCTCATTCTACATGATAGGTCAGATGCGTTGCACTTGCACTTCTGAAATGTGACAACATGATATTGCCATTAAGTAGTAATTAAAGGATAAACTGCGCTCATATGTTATTATATGATGTTGTTATCCATATTATTCCATATCAAAACTACATAGTATAATCTTAAACATTAAGCCAGAGTCACGAGGCAATGCGCTATGCTATTTTTTAAAGCGAGTTTTATGCACGACCTGAAACAAACACTTGCTTGGCGTCCGGTTACAATGGCCTAAATTCCCGATAGTCGCAAAGACAAACCCAGTGCTAGGATGGTGCATGTACCTCTGGATCCAGATTTGCAGACAGAAACTTAGTACCAATATAAACTACTATTGAACAAGAACCGCGAATCTAATGCTAACATTGTAGTTCAAATTAAATTATTAATAGCACAAACACGCCCCAATAGGATTTTTTACTTAACTATGGTCCCAAAATTTGTATAATCTCATAGTATGGTGCATTGAAATGAATTACGAATGTATGAGTTTTTTTTTTAAATTGCCACCCTCTGTGGCGATTTCAGACATCTGAACTTTTTTTTAGTCTGAAATCGCTACCCAGGATGACAATTTCAGACTCTAAAATCGCCACATAGGTGGCAATTGGGTGGTGATTTTAGACATTTGAATTTTTTTTTTAGTCTGAAATCACCACTGGTCCCACCGATTTCAGCCTTGCCCTGCATAGTGGCAATTTCAAAAATTTACTCCACACATCCATAATTTTATATTTTGTCCCATACAATCGGATTCCTCTCCCTTTAAAACCATATAAATGTCAATTCCCCCGCACAATACGTCTTAAAATATTTATTTATAACGAACTTCGGGCTTTGACTAAATTATTGGATGCTGTCCTGCCTGTGGTGCAGAGGACTGGTAGCTGGGAGCTAAGATATTAATCAATGGAGCCAATTGGTCTTGAATGCCCATATTCTCACGTTGAATGTTTGGTGGAATTTAAGTTAATTTTTATTCGGGGTTGGTATATATAGTTCAGTCATCAGTGTCTGCTCATGTTTTCAAGCTAGCTCATCATAAAAACCTGGATGTCTACTTTTTGCCTTTAGTGCAATCCGATAAGATAGTAAGCAAAATCTTAGGAATTGAATTGGAAGGTTCATAAAGCAGTAGTCTTAGCGTTAATGGTACACATCCTCCCTTTTTCATAAAAATTAGTAGGGACGTGCACTAATATATAAACTATATTTTGAAGACACATACCAATTTTTAAAGCAAAGGTTGTCAGGTCATTCATATATGATAAATGAGACTAATTTTTTTGGGTCAACGGTCGTATGTGGGACTCAAATGGTATTGTTTTTGGTTATAGACTCAAGTAGTTCTATACTCAAGAATTAGCAACACAAAGCTGCCTTGAGCGGACTGCGCATGCATCCAGCGTGAAGGCTAATAAGTTAAAAATATTAAATAAAAAAAGAAACTCTAATACTTTGCCTTGGGGGTTTTTACATGGGTATGGTTTTTAACAAAGGCATTTCCCTTTGTATGAGCGGTGGGGAGAAATTACAAACGTATGGGGGGAGGGTGGAGATTTCAGGAAGTTGGCGGCTGAAAAAAAAAAAAGGGCAATTCTGAAATCTCCATGGGGCCGGGAGATTTCAGAGGGATGTGACGTGGGAGACATGCAGGCCGTGAGGGGACATGACGCGGAGTGGGGGGCAAAGCGGAGGCGAAGCGGGGGCGCGACACGCTACAGGAAGGACGCGGAATCTCTATGCCTTGACCGCACGGCAAAAGAAGCGGCGTAGAGTCTGAAATCTCCCATGACCATGGAGATTTCAGCTCTGCGCAGGTGCCAGTGCAGTGCTCCTTCCCTAGGACGAATTTGTCCATAAATTCGCCCCACTCTCCCTTCAGACTTGCCCCACTTCTTCTCTTCTTCATCCTTCAAATTTTTCTTCTTCTTCTCTCACTTCTTCCTCACTTCACCTCACTCCCCAATTAAACTTCCATTACCATAACGTTGCAGAGGTATAATTTCTGCTAGTTTTGGCTTTTTTTCTTTTATTTTTGTTTTTTAGTTGTGTAGTAATGCAAACCCCAACCCTACATTTTTGTCAATTTTTTTTCTGTATTTTAAATAATTAAAAAATTAATTATAATGACTCTAACCCTATAAAATTTTTTTTATGGCCATGGTTTTAAAGAAGAAGTAAAATTTTTTTTGTATTTTAAATAATTAAAAAATTAATTATAATGACTTTAACCCTATAATTTTTTTTTTATGACCATGGTTTTAAAGAAGAAGTAAATTTGGTGATTCTAATTATAATTAAAAGATATATAATATTTTTTTTTTGTTTTTATTGTAGTCTGAACTAATTGTTTGACAATTAAATAAAATGTTTTTTCTTCTCAAACAAGTTGTAACAGTGAAACTGTAAACTCAATATGTGTATGCTTGTGAAAAAATATCGTCACGATGGTGAGAGGGCAAGATGATACTATGAATCCATCGCTACACATCTCGACGAATATCCTACAGAATAATCAGGTTTATTGATATTTTATTATTGTTATTATTATTGCCATTCTTATGTTATTCTTATTACTGCTATTATCATTATTGCTATTATTAGTAGTATTATTAATTATTTAACCTATTAACAGACTATTCGTATATATTTATTATAATTTTAAGTATCCCTTATGTATAATTTATTTATTAGTATTAAAAGCATCATAGTTGTCTGAGGAAAAAACTATGTTGTACTTAATAAAATATATTAAGTAATTATGTTGTACTTAGTAAAATATTTTGGGATAATAATATATATTATTATTATGGTTATTATTATTATTATAATTATAGTACCTGTTATTTTTTTTATTTGTATCATTATTATTATTAGAATATTATTATAATATATATATATTAATAAAATATTATTATTATATTTTTATTTATATTATTATTAATATATTATTATTATTATTATCCCCAACCCTAACCCCAACCCCAACCCTAACCCTAACCCCAACCCCAACCCTAACTCCTAATGTACATAACACTACGGTAAAAGAATGTAGAAGAGCAATAGACGATATGACCCCAGACCAGGTATAGACCTAAACCCTAAACCCTAATATCCACGTTTGCATTTTTGTTTTTTCCCTAATATCCACGTTTGCATTTAAGTTGTTGTTGTGTGCAGTTTATATGGCAACCATATCGTCATCCCCAGATTGCCGCAATCATACCTGAGGAAGTGAAGAGTAAACGGGGTATGTGGTCAGTGGTATGCCCATTAATATGTTTTGAGATTGTTGAGTGACATGCAGCTGATCACGTGCTCCGATAATTTGGGTTGGTTCAGACGGTGCCTTCTGGACCTAGTTCCAATATCCTTGGCCGTTCGCATAATATTGATCTGAGGGGAAATCTACAGTCGTTGCTGACTATTAACTGGGTGCAAAGGCATCAACCTTGGATCCTGATGTGGGCCAACCGCGCGGCATTGGTCGGTGAAAGGCTTGTTAATTACCGACCAACCATGCAGTACTAGCAGTGGTATCTGGTTCATGGTCAAAGGTTTCTAAAACAAATCTATGATCATCAACAGGTACCTGATGTGTGGCAAGAATATTATCATTCGCCACCGCACGGTATGTACATGCCGCATCCACAAGATGGCTTCTTTGCTTCGCCACCACAGGCACATTATGTTGCTCCAGTTCCCTAAACGTTCAATCCCCTTCAACAACCTGGTTTATCTACATGGCTAGACGAACAAATGGCTCAACAATTACTAGAGATTGATGAGGATTTTGACCCATTTAACCCTGGCCCCTCATCAACACAACATCCCCAAGATCCAGTTGATGAGGTTACAGTGACTCCATACCCACTTGATCTCACTGTTGAAGTCACTCCATCTCCGTACAGACCTACCGTTCAATCCCATCTTCTTGGTGAAATGTACAGTGAGCAACACTCGTTGGGTCGAAGATCCTTCCACGTAGGGTCTTCTTTAAGATGTAGTGAGCCACGCGTACGCTCACCAAGAAGATCGGTTGATATTGATCGCCTGGAAGTACGCAGAGGTGCTTCTGAGTCATCAGGTTCTATTAACAGGTTGAGGGCAGGTTTTGATTTGAATGAGCTGCCTGAGGATGTATCAGACGATGACCACGACAACTCCCAGCTCGATGCACCTCCGAGGCAACCGTCGCCCAGATCTGGCTCGAGGGGAAACCTATTTGCCAGGGGAATTCGCGGAGTACAGAGACGTGTGATGCGGTGGATGGGACATCGGGGAAACCAAGATGGAGCAAGTACCAGCAACGCAGGTGAGCAGGGGTATGATCTTCGTGACCGTTAGAATATTAGGGCACCCAACAGATATACCCCTACAGAGGCACCTAGGCACCCAGATTTTCCATGAACAAATATGTTTGTATATGTACCCAACAAGATTGAACAAATATTGAGAGATTTTTCCATTGTTATTATTCTTTTTATTATTATTATTGGAATGATGATGACATTAACCTTTAATCTAATTGCAACCCTAAAATACAAAGCGCCGCCCTAATCTAACCATGACACTACTATCTTATGCAGCAACACCTCACCTCCTCTATCCATTTTCTTGTCTCAAAATTAAAATTAATCACACACTATGAATATTACCCTAGATCAGAAAGAAAAGAAAGAAAAGTAAAACTGTTAAAGAGGAAGCAGAAGAATTTAATAATGGAGAGAGAATGAGCAATGAGGAAGAAGAGAGTGAATGAATGAGCAATGAAGCTCTTCACTTCACTTCCCTTTTATAGGCCGAATTTAAATATATTTTTTCCCTACTCTGAAATCTCCACGTGGTATGGTAATTTCAGGCTCTGAAATTTCCAAGTTGTATGGCAATTTCAAGCTTTGAAATTGCCATACCACGTGGAGATTTCAGAGCCTGTTACATAAAATTTTTTTCTGAAAAAGTCTGAAATCTCCACAATATGTGGCGAGTTCAGAAAAAAAAAAAGTAAAAAAAAACGATCTCTGAAATCTCCACAGTTTGTGGAGATTTCAAAGAAAAAAACCATACATCCGTAATATTTTGATATACACTATATTATGGGGATATAACACTCTTGGACCCATAAACAAGTAAAAAATCCTCATGTTTTTGCTTCTTATTATTGAAAATAAGGGAGGAGAGAAACTCCCTTTTCTATATATATATTTCCTTTAAAGATGTAAGAACGAGGAATTTAGATCTATGAGTAATATTTATGACATAAATCTGTTGGCATGGCATTGAATAAATAAAACATAGTAATATCTTTAAATAGCGCACAATTAACCAAATGGGGTGGTGGCGCAGTTGGCTAGCGCGTAGGTCTCATAGCGTCTGAGTTATCCTGAGGTCGAGAGTTCGAGCCTCTCTCACCCCAGTGTTATAGCCTTATTTTTTTATTTTTTATTTTTTATTTTTTAATTTCGCCAAAAACTGTAAAGCCATTTCCTTACTCTGAGGTCTACAGTTAAAGCATGAAGCATGTATAACTCGGTGTTAATTGATAATTTCTTCACACCATTTTGGGCTTTTGGCTGAAAAGGAGTGCCACCTTTGTAAATTAACAACTACCAATGGTTGCATCCAGGGTGGTTATGGGCCTACAAACCTCACACACCATGAGCATTCTAGCTTTTCACCATGATTGCTCCTAATTTAGTTTTTCACCCTTGATAATAAGTGCAATGTACCTCTGCCAACTGTCATATTATTATTATTATTATTATTTCTTCCCTTATTGCACATTATAACGGTTAGGGAAATCAAATGAAAAAGTAGTGATGTGAAGACGGTAATTAATTAGAACTCACTGTCACATTGAGCGCCAATACGATAACTATCCTTCAGAATATGAAGTAACAATTAGAAATTATCGGAATGCATGAATCAATTAACTCACAATGTTAATTGATTTGCAAACAAAAGATTAGGAGATAAAGGCCAAAGGTACGCAAAGACCACAACTCTACTACCCACTACTCAAGTAATTATAAGTACTTCTCTCCACGCCATCTGTAGCAGATAATCAAATGCAACTAGGAGACTGCATAAAGCATAGGATATACCGAATGTACTCGCCGTTTACTCTTTATCCGAATGTAACATAAAGCATAGGATATACCGACATTTTCTGGGATATATAGCAGCACGAATCTGTGTGACCATATGATATTATTCTAGATCTATATTGTATATTGGGCACAATTAACATCTTAACGATCCAACCCAAATACAACAAACTAATGCCCTGTTCTATTGTTATAAAATTGTCCTTAAGGCCCAAACGTAAATTGAATCTTAAACCTCCCCCTAGAGGGAGGACACTAATTAATTGACAAATATAAAGGGTAAATTTTTTGGTTTGTTTTTGTGTTTTGTTTGGGCCGTTTGTGGCCCTTTACCATCTTAAAGTCCCATATAGACTTTGTCTTTTTCCATGCGGTCTTGTAGCCCACCCTGTTGAATGTTAAGTCCAAATACAATACCAAAGTTTCTTATATAGTTTATCATGTCATGTTTAGCTATACTTACATAAATATTGTGGGAGCTCGTGAATGAATGAGTATATTTTGAATAAAGTTAATAAGATTCGCTCATATATAATTATATTATAAGTGTTTCTATGGACCAAAAAAATATTAAAAGTGTTTATAAAAAAAATTGAGATGTTGAATGAGTATTCGTATAAGAATCTCTCCATACAAAATTTAATTTTGCCAATTCAATGAGTTTTGAAGTTCAATACATCCTATGACGAATAAAAAAGATGATATTAGAGCATTCAAACATAGAAAATGATTGACTTTATTGTTTTCCTATCTAGACTAACTTAGCTAAATGATGTAATTAGTTCTTTGATTAGTTGTTCGTCATTGTTATTTAAGTAAGCAAGTTAGGTAGGTTGGTTAAGAGTTTGTTATCAAAGTTGCAGCGCAAGTCACAACACACTCATGTAGATAAGCCATTTTTCGGCTCCTGCAATACAAGAGAATTCATTTCCAAGTTCTTCATTATATTATTTTATTAAGGTATTATTGACATTCTGCTTTCACATGCAACTGTTCTTCTCCGCCACGCAATCTCAGTTCCTCACTGTCGCTCTTTGCTCGTGAAGTGATTCTTTGAGATTTAATCAGTTGGAGAAGGAGTTCTTGAACGTGATTTCAAGAATTCCTTGCATGTTCAATTGATAACTCTACAGTTTTTTCCTCAATGATCCTTTCTTTCTTCATTCTTGAGTTCTCTCATCTCTGCCATTATTGTGGTCATGGCAACCTCCATGGAAGATTATGCAATTGGACGCACTGCACCACATCCGATCTCTCTGCTGACCACTGATTCAATGCTTGATCCTTCTTCACCATACTACCTTTTCCTGAACAAGAATCCTTCATTGGTTCTCGTGTCATCTCTTCTCACTGATCTGAATTACCATAGCTGGTCTCGTGTGATATGAATTTTATTTTCCAAGACCAAGCTCCAATTTGTTGATGGCTCCATCACCATGCCTGCTTCAACCTCTCCGCAATAGGCTCAGTGGGAGAATTGCAATCATATGGTGTTGTCTCAGCTCATTCGAGAACTTGATATTCCTATTGCACAGAGTGTGATATGGTTTGACAAAGCTTGCAATGTTTGGCAAGAACTTCAAGATCATTTTTTTCAAGGTGAGCTGTTTCTTATTGCGGATTCACTGGAAGAGATTGCTTCTTTTTATCAAGGTGACATTTCTGTTACACAACTCTTCATTGAATTGAAAGTTTTATAGAAAGAACTTGATGTATTTTGCCTTCTCTATTCCTGCATTTGTGATCCTCATTGCAATTGTGGTGTGTTTAATGCAATCAAAAGATAGCGTGAGGTAGATCACATCATTAGATTCTTGAAAAGATTAAATGAATCCTATCATACTGTGCGATCATAGGTTCTTCTCTTGGATTCTCGTCCCTCTCTCAATTGAATTTTTGTCTTCTTGTTCAACATAAGAGGTTGTGTTATCAAAATGAGCCCGACCCGTTTACTCGGTTAAATGGACATGTTTTACATGTAAAAAATAAGCTCGTGAAAATTTAAAAAAAAATTGGTCCGGCCTGTTTAGACCCAACCCGGTAGGCCCGCGGGCTAGCCCGTGAGCCCACAAAAAAAGTTTTATTTTGTACTTTAAATTTTATTTTGAAGTTTAAGAGTTTACGTATAATTGAGCATGTTTAACTATTTGTTATACTTAACTACTTAATTATATTTATATTGCTATACAGCTGAAGTGTTATGACATAGATATTAATAAATTTTGCATTCTATTCCTTCAATGGGTGCCTATGCCCTACAAGTTGATGTATACTTTCAAACTTTGTTTATTATTGATTAATCTACGAGAAAGAGTTTCAATTGTGTTTTTGATCAATAACATAACAGTACTTACATCAATGTTATATGCCGTCATTTAATTAATGAAAGTTGTATTAATTCATGAATCGATTTCAAATAGCATTTGAAAGCATTTGATATCTTTCAAGCAAGATAATTGAAGGAACAAAAAAGATAATATAAGATCGCAATCAACCATTTAAACTATTTCTTTCTAATTAATTAATAGATAGACAATAAAATATAGTTAAAAATGATAGCGCATACTTATTCACAACTTTATATTTAAATCATAAAAAATAGACTAAAATTTTATTTTTTTAAAAAAATAAACGGACTAACGGACTGACCCATTTAGGCTCACGAACTAACCATAAATGAGTCAAATCCTAAAAACAAACATAATTTTTATCTAACCCGTTTGAGCTCGCGGGCCTTTGCTGGACGGGTCAACCCGTTTGACACCCTTTTAAAAGGCAACTCAATCATGAGTACCCTAAATCCAAACCTCTATTGAATTACTCTGTACCCGCTCATGACCCTTCTAAGAGTATCCCTCAGGGTACAAATTTCTACCAGTGGGACCCATGTTTTTTGTCTTCTTTCCCTTATTCAATCGCGTGTTTCAAATGCTACTTTTGGTCAAAACATGCACCGCTCTTTTTGTAAAGAATATACAATTCGATCCCTCCCACGGACAAACCCGCTATATTATAAGGAGAAATGTAACATAAATTTTACTTATTTACTTGTGTGCCTTTGTGCCCCCGCAAGTATTGAATGTGAGTTGGAGAAAAAGATTTTTTGAAAAAAGAGTGTGTCTGTTTATTTAAATCAGTTGTGTCTAAATTAACATAAAGATTATGTCTTTTTGTTAAGTAAAATTGTATTTATATTTATACAAAAGTTGTGTCTTTATAAATCATATGGTTGTGTCCTATACAACCACAAAATTAGGTCTTATTTTTTATCATGCTGAGTTAGTACACGCTTACTCGCTTGAAAATGAAAAACTTAGGTGTGTAATAGATGTACAATATCTAGGTGTGTAAGAATAATTACCCTAATTGAGTTCCTTGATTTAAACATAGAAATTGAATTTGATGTGCAATAGACTACATGTAAATAAATGTAAATGTAAATCCTAATACTAAATTTAAAATTAAGCAATAATGGATGAGATATGTTATTATATAGTAAAAGATGTTATGTTATGGAACAGATGCAGTGCATTCATAAATATATATATATATATATATATATATATATATATATATATA
>QANU01035975.1:100178-174725 GCA_003254905.1 Nissolia schottii | reverse complement strand
TATATATATATATATATATATATATATATATATATAACAAACATAAATAACTCAAACTATTACATACGCAGTACGTAAGCAACCACAATTCCCTTTATAAGAGTTAAATGTGAGCAATCACAAGGCAAGCAAGCAACCAAAGAGAAGATGAAGCCTCATGCAGTATGCTTTACATTCCCAGCACAAGGGCACATAACCCCAATGTTAAAACTAGCAAAGCTCCTCCACTTCAGAGGCTTCCACATCACTTTCGTTAACACAGAGTTCAACCACAAACGCCTCCTTAGTTCACGTGGCCCTGATTCCCTCAACGGCCTCCCTTCCTTTCGCTTCGAGACAATCCCTGACGGTCTACCTGAGTCTGATTTGAATGCCACGCAGGATATCCCTGCCCTGTGTTACTCCATCAGAAAAGACTTCTTGGCTCCTTTTAGGAACCTCCTTACCAAACTCGAGGATGCCGTAGATGTCCCTCCTGTCACTTGCATAGTTTCTGATGGCAACATGATCTTTACCTCGATTGTTGCCCAAGAATTGAGCATTCCGGAGGTCATTTTTTGGACTGCAAGTGCCTGTGGGTTCTTGGGTTACCTTCAATATGATCATCTCATTGAAAAGGGCCTCGTACCCCTTAGAGGTATATATATTATTTGATTTTTCTTCTGTTTCATTGAATCACCCATCTATTCATTGTTTGATCTATTTATTGAAATATGTGATATGACAAACAGTAAATAAATAAATCAATTAGTTGTTGCAACAGCAACTCAAAATTTCTCTCTCTTCATTTTGACTTTATATAGAGAAAGAAAGAGAAAGAAATATTTACATGTTCATGTAGCACATATAATACATTTTTCATGAACATTATTAATTATATTTAAATTTAAAGTGTTAAAAAATATACAAGAGAGTCAAAATTTATGTCAGGGTTATATATGGAAGGTTATTGGTATGGTCATACGTGCATTTAATTAATTATGCTTGTGTCTTTGTCTTGCAGATTTGAGTGATTTAACAAATGGGTATTTAAAGACTGTCATTGATTGGGTACCAGGCATCAAAGATATGATGTTAAGGGATGTCCCTAGCTTCATAAGAACCACAAACGTAGATGACAATATGCTAGTGTATTTTCAGGAAATATGCGGGAGAGCTAAGAAAGGCTCTGCAATAATTTTGAACACATTCGATGCATTGGAGCATGATGTTTTGGACGCACTCTCGTCCATCTTGCCACCCATCTACACCATTGGTCCCTTAGATTTGCTGTTGAATCATGTCATGGACAAGGACTTGGACATAGCTGGGTCGAACCTATGGAAGGAAGAACGAGAGTGTCTAAAATGGCTTGACACCAAAGAACCAAAGTCTGTAGTTTACGTGAACTTTGGGAGCATCACAACTATGACAAGTGACCAATTGGTTGAGTTCGCTTGGGGGCTTGCTAATAGCAACCAAACCTTCTTTTGGGTCGTTAGAGCTGATGTTGTGGCTGGTGAAGCCGCAATTCTTCCTCCAGAGTTTATCATAGAGACAGAGAAAAGAGGCTTGTTGTCAAGTTGGTGTCCTCAAGAGGAAGTGTTGGCTCACCCTGCAGTTGGAGGGTTCTTGACACATAGTGGTTGGAACTCAATACTTGACAGTTTGTGCAATGGAGTGCCAATGATATGCTGGGCCTTTTTTGCTGAGCAACAAACCAATCGCCGGTTCTGTTGCAAGGAATGGGGGGTTGGGTTGGAGATAGAAGGTGATGTGAAGCGGCACAAAATTGAGGGCCTTGTGAGGGACTTGATGGAGGGAAACAGGGGAAAGGAATTGACCAAGAAAGCCTTGGAATGGAAGAAATTGGCAGAAGATGCTATATCTCGCACAGATGGTTCTTCTTTCCTCAGTTATGATAAGCTTTTTCGTCAAGTTCTTCTTCGTGACAACTTGCAGTCAAGCTAGATTAGTATGAATTCTTCTAAACGGGACAAAGTATCATTTTTAACTTTGAATTTTCTTTAAGTACCTTTTCCCTTTCAAAGATGTCATTAGAGACAGTCAAGTCTTTAACTTCATCATATACTAAAAAAAATAAAATTACGCTTTTAAAAGTATGGTTTGTGTGGAAAAAAAAAATGCAACCTTAGACTAAATTAATTTGTTGTAGTGAAATGTGTCCTTACACCAAATTTGTTGGAATGTCTTTTGAACTATAAATTTAAGAAGATATTACACTACGCTAACTATGAGAATGTGATATAGAACGATAATTATTGCAACATATTTTAAATTTGACAAATGTTATGTGTATTTATTCTATTTAAAATATCATGTTAACTTACATTTTATTTATTATTAAATAAGATTTTAATAATAACACTCAAATTCTATTAAAATCTCCTTAAAGAAAACGTAAAAACCTTAACAAATAATATCCTATTGAAATCTCATTTATCCTATTGCAATTAGTTATCGCCTCAAGAGAGCAAAGAGCAGGGCCACCAGAAATTTTAGATGCGTCCAAGGTCAGCCTTTGGATACAAATAATGCACATATACGACCAGAAACCTTCTTAGTTTGTACGATTTCCACATGGCCGAACAGAAGATAGGTCGCTATAATGCAATAATGAAAATAATATACATTTACGATGAAAGAACACTACTACTTGCCAACTTGCTTGGTGGTGAAGGAAATTCCAGCAGGACAATGCCAAACGTAAATGCATTGAAGCTCATTGGACAGTGACGATATTATTAATTCATGGAACAGTACTGCCAGGCCAAACACTAATCAATGGCAAGCTAAATGGCACAATGGAAGGTCACAATTATTAATATCAATATCAATATCAATATCAATATCATGTACTTAGACTTCTGACGGTCACACCAAAAGCAGTTCATGCTTATCCGGCCAATTGGTTGGTTTTATGGTAAACTTTCTCGCTGATTACTGTGAGCCCGCCTTGAGGCTTGACCTTTCTTACCTGTCAGTGTTATCTTTATGGAGTCTCTGCATGTTGATTGTTCGACAGGCAAGTGGAGGTTTATTTGTTACGTATATGTTCGGTATATTTGGACTGATTTGTTTTTTCCCTGCACTAGAATCCAAAATGAAACTAACTAATCTAATTTAAAATACTGTATTTGTCCATTTTTATATGAGTTTTTTGTTTCAAGTTTGAGACTCTTAAATGATTGTCTATCACTTAACTAATTTTGTATTGATTCTATATTTAAAGTCATTTGCTAATTCCCCTCTATTTTAGAGTGGTATGAACAACTTATTCTAAAAATAAAAAAAACTTCTTTCATGAAAATTTAAAAAGTGAGTTTTGTTTGTTTTTATTTCACTGGTTTATTGATGTCCAAATTTTGTGAACTTCTGATAATAGAAAACACATAAGATGAAAAATAGAAATATAAGAGATCATAAGATACAAGTCATAGTTACAAACTTAAGTAGAATTTTACGCTCTTTTATTGCTCCTGCACTTTTTTAGCTTAGAAGTTAGAACAATGAGATTGTGCTCTATTCATTCTTAGTCCTCTTGACCCTCCTGTTTAAAAGAAAACTGAGAGAGCGCGAAAGAAATAATAGAGTGAACTTGCTTCATTGATTAATCTGAATTAATGAATACACAAATTAGAGAGAACTTGATTATATAGTGCTTAGAGCGAGTGCACATTAGTTATGTTGTGCCTGAGAGTATATAATCCTACTCTCCCTAGTGTAATAAACCTAACCATCTCAACTACCCCTCCAACTGGCATGTCCAACTACTTCTTAACCATTGAACCTACCACGTCTATTGGTGAAGATTCATTCTTCACTCCTATTACCCCACTGCAAGCTGGCGCGGTGAAGATGTTCACAAGCCCAAGCTTGGACAGAAATGTATCAAATGGACAAGGACCAAGTGATTTGTGAACAAATCAGCACACTGATCATGGGTAGAGACAGGAAGGAGACATATGAGACCCTTTTGGCTTTTCTCATAGACAATATGGTAATCAATATCCAAGTTCTTAGTGCGCTCGTGGAAGACGGGATTTGCTGCAATGTGCAATGCACTTTGATTATCGCAATAAAGCATGACATGGCGAGAAGTAGTAACTTGAAGAACTGCCAAGAGATACACCGACCATTGGAATTTGCAGGTGGAAAAGGCAACCACCTATACTCTGCCTCAGAAGGATTTAGAGACCGTTACCTGCTTCTTTGACTTCCAGAAAACCAAAGAGTGACCAAAAAAGACGCAGAAACTAGAGATGGAGCATCGAGTGTTGATGCTTCCACCCCAATCTACATCACTGAAGCTAGGGAGTTGGGGTTCTGAATCACGCACAAAGCAGCTCAGTGGTGACTCATAGTGGGTGCAACAAGAAATTGGTTGAGATGCTGTGTGGCAAATGCAATGTCGGGGTGAGTGACAGTGATATAGAGGAGGCGTCAAGTCAAGTGACAATAGAAGGGGATATCAAGATAAGGGGTGCCATTGTCTTGGAAGAGACGAATTGCAAGATCCAAAGGGATAGAAGCTAGTCTGGAATTAGCAACACCAGAATCATTGACGAGATCAGTGCAATATTTACTTTGGGAAAGGGAAAGCCGCTTTTTATAATGTGCAACCTCTATCCCTAAGAAATAGAGTAGTTGCCCCAAATCCTTGATCTTAAACTTAGTTTCTAGGGTGCACTTGATGGATTTTCATTGACAAGAAGAATGATGTCGTCCACGTAAACAAGGAGCGCAGTGAATGAAGATTCGGAGACATTAGGATGCGTTTGGTACATTACTTCTAAAATTATCAGGTAATCTGGATTATCTTTTAGAAAGATTAACAATTATTAAATTATTAGTATCATGTAACTAAGAATTTACATTACTTTATTTGATATATAAAAAAGATTACAAGGTAATACATATTACTTATTATTATTATTATTGTTATTAATTTTATTATTATTATTATTTAAGATTACTTGGAGGTGGTAATTCAGATAGACACCTCCCATAGAGGTAATCCGTATTACTATTTTGGAGGCAATATAAATTACTTGAGCAATTCAAATTACCAAGAATCATATCGCACCAAACATATTAATGTAAATTATCAAGTAATTTAAAAGTCAAATTACTAATAATTTGGATACCTTACCTTATAACAAACGCCATCTTAGTAAAAAAGGAGTGTTCAAAAGTTGTTGAGAGAAGCCACAAGTGAGAACAACTTGAGAAAGCTTCTCNTTATAAACAATTTTTGACACAAATTGAATTTTTATTTACTATAATGATTCAATATTAGATGGTGTGATATAATCATTATTTGTGTGTCACAAATGCATAAAAATGCAGAATCTGATATAGTGCAAACTTTAAGTGGGCATATGTGCAAACATTAAGTGGGCATATGTGCAAACATTATCCACAAGTCACAGATCAAATTCAACACAAGGCTTGCAGTTCTAGCAAAATCTGTAAGTCATCAACAATCACATTAATATGGCAAAACGAAGTTAATTTTCATATGTTTACTGGAAGTATTTACAAAAATGCATAATGGTTACATGCAATAAAATCAAGTTTCGTGGTCTTTCTTTCTTCTTCTGTTGCTTTCTTTGGAGGAAGTTTACGCAGAGCAAAGAGAGACGACGAGTTTGAACAGAGAACGAAGAACGAGATGGAAGAGAGTGAAGAGAGTGAAGAGACAGAGGGGAAGATGAACAGTTCGCGTTTTTTGCAATTCTTATTTTTGGAAGCGGAAAGGTTTTGTATGGAGAGTGTGTCCACGCGCGCGTAGTTGAGAGTGGGAGAGAGAGTCACGCAGAAAGTTAGTTGATGGGACCCACTGTATTATTATACAGGTGTATGTATGGTGTATCATTATTGGGTGTACATGTAGCATAACTGTTTTCTTTTTTTATGAAATGACAAGTTTCTATCTTTTTTTTGTATCTATAGGCCTTACATCGCTCTTGTTTTTTTTTATATATGCAACATGAATGTTGCTGCAAATGAAAAAAGGAGACAAAGAGAAAACATGAAGTATGCTTTAATTCTCCTTTGACTGTAGAACAAATACATGGTACAAATGACAAATGTGTCATGCATGCATTTATGTTATATTGCACCATAAAGTCTATAAAAGGCTAACGTTTTTCTTTATGTTGGGACCGTTTGATAATAAGTAAGATATTGCAAGTATCACACTAATCAGTATAATGATTTTTTTTCATCATGATAATAAATAATTGTATAAGTTTTGATTGAGAGTATCTAGATTAGAACTATACGTCAACAATAACATATGTCGACCCTGGTACCTTGTAGGCATACCGTGATGCCCGGATAGATAACATACCGTGAGGTTCGGGTAGTACTCTGAGATAGATATATTCCCAGATATTCAGAAGTTTTAAAATTATTATTATTATTACTATCATTATTATTATCAATATTTATTGCATTGTGAGTCTCATGTTTGTTTATGACCCAAGTGAGCCGTGGGGTTATGTTATTTACTGAGTTTGATGACTCGCCCCTCTCATCTCATTTTTTTTAGATAGTCTTGTGGACCCGGAGTAAAGTTCCTCAGTCCAATTCAGTTGTCAGTAATAAGCTCCATTTTGTAGTGAAGTTATTTACTATTTTATTTATGTTTAGAGTGCTCCATAGTCACACAGATAGGAAGATGCTATTTTCATGTATTGTTATGTGTATATTTTGTCTCAGTTTGACCTTTAAAATTTGTAAAAGATTTAAGTTAAGAGACGTGACTTGTGGATTTATTTATTTATGAAAAGATCATAATTAAGTTATTTAATTGTGTTATTAAATAACCACGTGTTCACGTAAATTACAATCAGAGGTTTGCATAAGGGATCATATCTCTCATGCACCGGTCATGATTTTTTGGGTTGTGACAAAAACCAAGAGGTAAGGTCATATAAATATCCTCATGAAGGTCACCATGGTGGAACGCATTGTTCACGTCCAATTGATGAAGATGCCATTGATTTACTGCGGCTACCGCTAGGAACACCCAAATTATGGTAATCTTGGCAGCAAGGAAAAACGTATCAAGTAGTCAAAGCCTTCAACTTTGTTGAGGAGTTTCTCTACAACTACTCTAGTGTAACATTTGATGATCAAGATAAAATTTATTTATTTAAAATTCCGATCCATTATCACTTCTAATGATTTTAACAAAACTACCAAATTGGACAGCTTCCATTTTTAGAAAATATTTTACATGTTGGATGGTTTTAGCTTTGGATTTCATTAAAATAGTCCATGTAAATCGACTAAAATCATCTACTATGGTTAAAAAATAATGATGACCATGCATGTGATGACCCATAGTTCTTTAGGGAAAAAAAAGGAAAGCTTGTGCGCTACAGCGACATAGAGAAATGAGGGCACAGTAGCGACCAAGGATTTGGAGCCCCACATTGGAAGTTGTGTCGATGGGGTCTCCAGCTCCCCCTATATATAGAAGTGAGAAATGAGGGTGCTATAGTGACACAGGATTTGGAGCCCCACATTGGAAGTTATGTTGATGGGGGTCTCCAGCTCCCCCTATATATAGAAGTCTCCCATGTGTGTTTAGACTTGCTAATTCACTCAAGAGCTTGAAAGGTTCCACTTTTTAGTTAGATTATTCGCTCTAGTTCTTTTTATTCTTTCTCTCTCGTTTTTCTATTCGTAGGGAAGCAGTGCTTCCATGTAGGCTATTAGGAGCTCCCAACATTAGCGCTCCTTAGTGGTCAATCATTTTTAGGTGAGTGACTTTCTTTACGATCTATTTTCAGACCATGTATTATTATTTTTAGAAATTACTTATGTATGCATATTTTATGAAATCCTAGGAGGTGGAACTTAGTATTTTCTTTTAGGTATTTATGAAGTTAGTTATTATTTAGGAATTTTCCTATTTATGAAAGTAGTTATTTTATGAAGTTATTTATGAAACTATTTCTAGAAACCCATGAAAACTATTTTAGAAATACATGAGACCATATGTTTTATTGCATTAAGTATGCCATGTTGCATGTGTATGATATTTATGAATTAAGTCATGCTAAGCTATTAGTTATCAGTTATGTTATCATGTTCATATTATATCATGTTATTTTAAACTGTTTTCATTAGAGTTATGTCTATGATAGAACTGTAAGTCAACTACACTACATTGACCCTGGTATACCTTGTACAATCATAATTTAGAATAGGATTCATGTAGATTTAGGGTAAGACTGTGAAGCCCGGACATGGCAGCCCATGACACCCGGTGTCATGTATCACTTATAATGTATCATGTATCATGTCATATAGATTAGAGTAAGGCCTTAAAGCCCATGCATTTCATAAATAGATAAACCGTAATGTTCTAGAGAACTGCCTACTTGTTATGTTTTCAAACGCTTTTATGTACTATGTATTATTCAATAAAATGTTTTCGTATTTGCTATTATATTATGTATTACATTTGTAGGTCATGATTACGAACTTTTCCATGTCGCCATGGGGTCGATCATTCATTAAGCGATAAATCACCCATCATCAACCATTTTTCAGATAACGTTGACGGAGATACAGTGCTTGTTCAGTAGTCTCCAGTAGATTGGACTCTTGGTGAGCTTCACATTGCCGTGGAGTATTCTTTAACTTTATTTTAGTTATTAGGACAATTTATGTTTTGTTAGTCAATAGAGTGCTACAGGGAACTATAAGCAGGGTGTTTACGTAGTTTGATTATTAATTCATATATTATGTAAATAATTTTATTTTATTAATTTATGATGCTTAGTTTATTTTAAAAGGTTTCCTTTTTATTTGTTTATAAAAGCTGCACGTTTTTATGATTAGCACGTTAAGAGGTTTTCGTAAGGGAACTAGTCCCTTGCGTGCCAGTAACGATTTTTAGGAGTGTCATAATGCACACCAACGTTGCCAAATGGACTCCAAATAGCTAGATGTAGTTCAAATTTAGTAGTAGCTTTATTCAAACTAATAGAATATGGTAAATATTTCTATTTTGCTAGGTGACAGATATCATAGAGCTCATGTTCCTGAAAGTTTATATAAGGGAATTGATGACTAAGTAATTTGAGTCTTTTAGGGGAGAGGTAACCTAGTCTATAATGCCAAATACAAGGCTTAGAAATGTTAGAGATATTGTGAACCACTGCATGGCTAGAAGTTCTTGGTATCATGAATGCTTGATTAACATCTAAGTAGTACAATCCATTGTTGTGCTTACTAGAACCAATCATCTTCAAGTTTAGATCCTGGATTTAGTAATCAGAAAAAAGAAAAGCTCAACGAATACAACTTACATGACAAAAGTTTGGAGAAAGAGATCAGGTTAAACTGAAACTTAGAAACATAAGGCACATTGATGAGGGAAAGATAAGGGGAGATGGTCACAGTACCAAAAAACTCTGCTAGCACACTATTTCCATTAGGTAATTGAACTTTGATAGGTTTAATTCTAGAATAAGTAGTGTACCAAGCTAAAGAGGTATATATATGGTGTGTAGCTCCTGAATAGAATATCCGGGAATTTTGGACTAAACTAGAGGTTAGTATAGTGTGCTTACCTTGTGAGGTAGGACTCTCAAGTGGCATAAGGCTCACTTGAGAGGTATGAGAAAAATTACTTGATGTTGAGGGTTGTGAATCCTTTTGTTGCAGTAAGGTGATAAAGCAGTGCATCTGCTCCTTTGTGAAAGGTGAACTTCAATTTTGCATTGAGCTTGCCTTTGGGGATGATTCTTCAGCTTTGGAGGCGTCACCAGTTACTGCCTGTACACTATTAGTTGTTGTGGATCTCTTCTTAAACTTTCAATTAGGTGGAATTTATAGTAACACTGCTCCACAATGTGTCCAATATCATTGCAGAATGTACAACTCTTATTTAGATCTGGTTTATTTTTGTTGTAAAATTTTCCACCACTAGAATTAGTAGCATTAATCATAACATTGGATCAATCGATCAAAGCATCTGCTGTGTTCTCTCATTCTTGTCATGTAATCATAGAGAAAATCCTATTCAAGGGTCGTAAAATCCTTTTCATCAAGATCTGAGAACAAACTTGCGAAAAATTGTCATCTAAACCAGTCAAAAATTAAAGTGCATAATCTTGTTCTCTAAATAGTTTGATGTTACACTATGCATTACATACACATCTCACAACACACACAAAGTCATTGTTCGGCCTAAAATTCTCTAATTCCTCCCACAAAGACTTCAATTCAGCAAAGAACTCAGTTACGCTCATGTTACCTTGCTTCAATGTATATAGACCGAGTTAAAGCTTCACAATTTTGAGGAAATCAACTTGAGAGAATCACTCCCAACCTTCAGCCTCGCCTTCCATGGAATCAATGCTTTTTGCGGTTGCTGGCAAAACGACATGCGTTAACCACTGATGAAGGAAATTATTGCGTCGCTCCCACATGTTGAACAAAGGATGAAACTCATCTAGCTTTGCGATTGCTCCATCAAGAAACTTCACTTATTTTCAAAATCAAATATCTCTTCATAGATCGAGCCCAAACATGATAGTTTGTTCCATCAAGTATGGCAAGAACAAGAACTAACGAAGGACTTTCATTCGGATGCACGTAATACACACTCGTAGAATTTTGGCTTGGATCAAGATCAATTCTATTTCCTCTACCATGATTTGAGCTTAACGATCCGGTAGGATTGGAGTTCTTGGTCATTATGACTCTGCAGTAATCCTATGCAATGTCACCAATCATAACCTCAAGAAACCTTGAGAAAATTGCTCAATTGTTTTAAAATTCCTATGGCAATCACTTTCAATGCGATTGAAACTTTGAATTTCTCAAAAATCGGTGCAGATTCTTGAGATTTCGTCATTTCGTGGACCAAAGTAGCAGAAATGAAGGATAAATGGATGAATTAGAGTAGGTTGTGCAACAGAGCTCTCTTACCATAACAGAATACTGAGAGAAAGTGAAAGAAATGATAGAGTGAACTTGCTTCATTGGTTAATTTGAATGAATGAATACACAGATGAGAGAGAACTTGCTTATATATATAGTGCCTAAACCTAGTGCACACTAGTTATGTTGTGCCTGAGAGTATATAATCCTACTCTCCTTAGTGTAACAAACTTAACCATCCCAACTACCCTCCAACTGCTTCTTAACCGTTAAACCTGCCGCGTCTGTTGGTGAAGATTCATTCTTCCCTCCTATTACTATTCACATTTGGTCATCCCGTCTACCATAATGTTCAAGCAAAGTCATAGTTGCTAATTAAAGTCATCACAACTAATAAAGTCATAACGATCGACTATATATCTTTATCAACCATTGATGGCATACAATGGCCTCCTAGTCTCTCTCTCTCTCTCTCTCCTTCCAACTTCTATAAGAACTACTGACCATGGAAGGAGAATCAATCCTAGCCTAGACGAAACTTGCTATCACTATAACAGTTTATATAATGCGACATTGACGCAATTGGGCAATCTTTTATAATTGGTAAACATATAATCTAAAAAAGAAAGGATTTATTACTAAATATTAAAAGTAGTTTGAGGCGAGAATCCCCGAAAACAAGGGGAAAAAAGAGATAATGACGATGATCTGAATGAAGTAGTTGATTAGTCCATCTTTCGAATGCCATAGATATGTGGAGAACACAAGTGATCAGCTGACCCAATTATTTCCTATAGCGACAGCTTGTGGACCCAAAAAAATTAAGAAATAATGATGGGAAAAAGATGAAGAATTAATGTGATGAAGTTCAACTTGATGATTATACAGTTGAAACTTGGCGGGTGTATATATTTATTACTATTTAGTTCTTCCCTTGGCTATTTGAACTCTCTGAAGTTATAACTACTCCAGCTGCTGCTGTCTCAGAGGGGGTGCGCTGCTGAGTCTGTAGATCTGATCAAGAACAACCATAATACACAGTAATTAACGTTTTACCATAGATATATATTACATAATGATCAATTGACACTATAGTACACATGTATATTTGGCATGCTTGCAAGAAAATTGTATGGATCTTGAACGTAGGTATATGTATATGTATATGTGAAAAATATGGGAATATGAAAATAGAATGATGAAATTGAAAATCCATTTGATGTCGGGTTGGTTGTTTCCTGATTTCATTTTATGATATTACTATTTTTTTTCACAAAATTTTAACAATCATATAATATAATGAAAACATGAAATAAAAATAAATTTTAAATTTAGTTTTTGTTTTCATTTCTTAAAAAATGGGAAATGAATTAAAAACAAGAAATGAAAAATAGTAAAAATGGAATTGAAACTAGTAGTATATCTTAACTTTTTTAATTATATGAGAATGTATAAAGTAAAACATAATTCAATTATATATATTTAAATAAGAGGGCATACTACCCGGTGCCCCTAGGAACACTCAAGAATCCACCTTATTATTATTTTTTAGATATGAAGTAAAATAGAACTTTCAGGTTTCAGTTACTTACCTAAGATCAAATCAGTAAAACAATGCTACCTGTCCCGTACCTTTGCATTGTTTCAACATGGATGAAATTGTTTTTATTTTCTAAGCAAAAGCGAAAAGTTGAAAGTTGATCTAGCAGAAGTTGTGTTCTCAAAGGAGAAGACAAAAAGAGATGTTTTATTCGATGTGAATATTGTTTAAAAAATTAGAAGTTACAGCCATGGTAGTTAATAGTGTATGGGTAAATTGTAAGATACTAACATGCAATGTTGGCCAATATATGCATGACTGCAAGGACATTTGACCGCATCTTAAAGAATTTAACCACCACTCTGAAACCACATGCATGCCTGTTACTTTACACGATGACCCTCTCTCCCCTCCCCCTTCTGTCATGGCTTTGTTCCACAATGTTTGACCCATTATACGGTTCAAGGCACCACCTCGACAGCTCATTCACATGGGTCTGTGCTTGCCCATGTGGACCCCCCCATGGCCACATATACATGCTGCCAATTCATATAGTAAAAAATTCTTAGTTTTTATCAAGACTCCTATTCTAGCCTATTTATTGTCCAACTCATAAGTAAGTGTAGGACAAGTTTTTAGACTCATCTAATTGATTTCTAATAAAGGCCAATGATCTATTCTATTAAAATATTTACAATCTCGTAATTAAGTGATATTTATAATCACAATAAACTCTCTTATAATTAGTTGCTTAACTTTTACGGTATTAAAATCTCTGATATGCAATTTATATAGAGCATTAACTCTGTAACCAGATTGAATTCAACATCATCATTGTTGAAGTTATGATTGCTCGATCATTTATTAGGGGTTTAACTATTGACACTTTAAGAATCACTCAAAATATTATATAAGAGATTCATTTTAAATTATAGAAATCATGTTCTAATCTAGTCTTAACTACTAAGACTTTAGTGAATCACTTTTCTCTCGTCAATAATTACATTTATTGTTGATGTAATAAATAATGAATGGATCAAAACAAACGTTTTCATTTGTTTGGAGAAAAGTTAAGAATTTTTCTTGTAACATACATATACATACATACATGTGTGTACACACACACACACATATATATATATATTTTGTGTGTCAGTGCATCGCAATTCATAAATCATAAATTTCTGTGTAGGGCAGGTGTGAGTTTGTGTGAGATATGAAGTAAGTGAGAGAAAGAAAGAGTGCTGAAAAGGATAAAAAGGTAAATTACTTAGATTGAGGGAATAGTAGAAGAAGAAGGTATATTTACCAGTAGGGGAAGGGAAGGACTGCCTTATTGGTGGTTGTTGGAGAGGATGGAATCCAGAGAAGGAGCCTTCCAAAGGAGGGGTAGGGTAGTACAGGTAGGACGGTCCAGCTGGCATGCGATTTGGCTGGGGTGAAGAAAATGTGGTTCTTGGTGCCACAGAGTAACCATAGTAATAAGGGGATCCCATAGTGGATGATGACGATCCATAGAGTTGTTGGTAGTATTGTGCTGCTGGTTGCTGAATCTGTGGGGTGTACATTGTCGCCTATGCTCATTTACAATAATCATTAAGCTAATTGCATTAATATCCAATTGTGTTCTTCATTATTACCATAGCTAATTTGGGATCATTAAAAACTACATGTAGCAATTAGAATATACATGTGAGAGAGAGAGAGAGAGACTTACTTGGTGGTACCCATAATCAGGAGTGTAGGTTGGGTAGCTGCAAGAGTAGAATTGCAAGGAGTTTAGTATAAAGGTTATCAAATTGTATAACTCATTCAGAATCACCATATTTTATTATAAGAAAGCAGCTAATGTAAGTAAATCTATATATCACATTATTCTAATCAACCTTGTCAACTTAAGAAAATATCTTAATTTGTGTAGCTAAATTTTTCTTACTACTCTATCGCCCTTAAACCTCTCTCTCCATCCCAATCCTAACTGTAGCATTGAGAGAAACATTTAAAAAAGGAGTATTTTCCTATTACGTTTATAAGTTCAACATCTTTTAAGTGTTTGTGTTTGTGTTTGTGTTTGTGCCTTTTATAAGAAAAAGAAATTACCAACAAATGTATACATTTTCTCATTAGACAACAACAGCATCGCTGGTGTGAAAATGACACAAGGGATCAGAACAGGGGCAAAAGTACCGATGGAGAGCTGTGGGATTTTATATCTTGTACAAGATCATAAATCAAATTAATTGATATGCAGGACCACTATCAGACATAAATATCCATCATCAGGGATTACGTTATATCTATTATTATCAGCAGCTGTTCTCACCAGCATTTCTACTATTTCCATAGTTGTATGTATGTATGTATGTATGTATATATATGTGTCTCTGTCCCTATCTTCTTAGGCTTTATAATTAAAAAAAAGTATTACTGTTTTCTCTGCTGCATTAAGTGCATTTAGATGATGGAAATTAAATTAGGGTGAGCAATAATGCACATTAAGTAGTAGTAGTACATTGCAGAGCAACCTTTTTCCTTTTGTACTTTTTGTTGGGATATGATTTTTGGGGCTGACACTGTAACTGGTGGGGAGCAGTGAAGTATCATATATATGTAGTAGACAGTAATATCATGCGTCTACATGCACTTCTCCCATTAATACCATGGACCAGTCCCCCTTTGACTAGGAGTTATATTTTCACAATCAATAATGGCTCCAGTTAAAATCAACGAAGCTAACTCAACTCACCTATACGGTGGTGGGTACAGCAGAGCCGGTGGTGGTGGCGGCAGTGATGGCAATCCTCCTCCCGGAACACCACCATAGGACGCCGCACCCTGTGCTGCTCCTCCTCCTCCTCCACCTTGAGCCATATAGCTCCTCCCTGCACCAAAACGAACCTCATTGTTCCATAGCGAAAGATACAAGTAGATTGGTAGATAGATAGATAAATAAGTGAAAAAAAAATAACAATACTAATAATTCAATTTCAAACATTACAATATTTCTGATGATTAGAAGAATGAATTCACCATTTTGTCTAAACTATCATCACTATGATCTCTGTAAAAAATTATAGTAACACCATTCTAATTGCAATACATTTTATGGTATAATGACCTCGGGGTGGAGATGGTCTAGTCCTCCCAAGAGAAGCAATGTTGCAATTCGCTCTTCTTCCATCGATTACCGGATTCGGATCAGCACAGGCCCTCCTCGCTGATTCCTGATCCCGGAACCTTACCTGCTCGCTCATCATCGTATCAACAAAGATACAATAACCATAAAATATTCAAAAATGAAGAATCATTCAGAGAGAGAGAGAGAGAGAGAGAGAGAGGATTAAAACATACGAATCCGTAGCCTTTGGATTTTCCAGTGTTCTTGTCAGTGATTATGACAGCCTCGAGGATCTCCCCGAACTGCTCGAAATATCTGCGAAGTTCTTCAGTTGGAGTCTCCCAAGCTAGTCCTCCAACAAACAACTTGGTGAAGGTGGTGTCTCCAGAGTGTGGCCGGTAATGCGGGTAATTCGCCATGGCATCAAAAGAAGAAGGAGAAGAAAAGTGTGTCCTGGTTGTTTGTGCATCAAGTGTTGCCGTTTCACTCATTTAGTTAGCTAGCTAGCTACCTTCTTTCTTTCTTTCTCTTCTTCTCTGCATATAATAATATTCCATCAAAGCTTCTCTGCTTCTGCCTCTTGTGCTGTCTATTATACTATGTGTCCTCTGCTTCTGATTCTTTCTTCCACGGCAGGCAGAGGAATCATTCAATTTGAAGAGCCTGGGAGGGAAGTGGTGGGTATGGGTTTATGATGATGTATTATTGTTGTTTGTTTGATGCTTCTTGTTTGGAACAACAGCATAGGGATTGGTTAATTAAAACAAATAACTATATATGTAGATAGAAAAATAGCTTTTTTATTATTTTTTATTAAAAGAAAAAGAGAGAGAGATCTGACAGGTGCAAACGCTAATTTGCTGGCTAAGACCAAGAAAGGGAGAAGGAAATGGGAGGAAGGGGCAATGGGGGCTTTTTCTTCTAGTATGGAGTGACAGCTGCCTTCCTATCTCACTCCAACGGTGTGGAGTAAACCATCATTTTAGTCCTTAAATTACAAGTACTTATTATATTAGCTATTGAATTATTGGAATACACCATGCTGTTAATTGAATTTTAATAATCTTAAAAATTACAAAATGTATTTACATAAGTCAAAAGACTAATATGATCCATCATGGTGGATGTTTAGTTAGAGTGTTTGTGTGTTTCCTCCCTGTCTATGCATTAATATATACTCCCCCACCTTCCAATCAATATTTCCCTTTTGGCTACCTCATCTTAACATAGTTTTTATTTGCTTCCTTGTCTTTGTGATCCTCTCCCCGTTGATTTTTGGCTTCCCCTTCTTTTGTCACTTGCCCACAGCCACACATGTACTCATGCTCTCTTGTTTATTTATTCATCTAATTAACTTCTCATCTTTTTTACATAAGGATTCCATTCTAGTTGTATGCCCTTATTTAGTTTACTCTCAACTGACAAAAGAAGATACATATGGACCCTTTGATCATCATCCGATGGCCCATTTTACATGTAAAGAATAAAACTGTACTCTGTAGTCTATTCCGCTTTCTTCCATGCGTTTATATATATGTGTATATATACACACACACCCTATTCGTATTAAAATTCTACTTAGACTGCCGTTAGTGAAGGAAGTTGTTTTGCGATTTTTTTATCACTTCAAATTTAAGTACCCTGCAATCTTAGCTTTGTCAGTGATATCTTCTTTTATTCTGTTGAAATCTTGGGTCAATAATATATAAAAAAAAAAAAATTGGCTTGACAGATTGGTTTGAAACTTGAAAGCATGAAATTGGTGCTTGACTCCAAAAAATTGAAAAGGTGGAAAAAAAATGGTATGGTTAGACATCGCTACCCAGATTGCCCTTGTAATATCGTGTTGAATTATCTTTTGTTATACTTCATAATGAGGCCGATTATGTTATCGATGGTTATGTGGGTGTGTTATTTCTTTTTGCTTCCCCCTTCTCAGGTCAAAAGCTTCTTTTTAATGATATCATTAATTTCATTTTCAAGGATTACGTTCTTGGAAATGTGATATCCAAGAGTGTTGTTACTAAATATCTTAAAAAAACTTATTATTTTACAAATAAAATGTTTGGGAATTATTTTTTAGATTCCTAAAAATATATTACAAAAATATTTGGTTGATATTACATACTCTTGAGAATATGTATGTTAATTATTAAAATACCTTTAACAAATGTAATTCTATTATTATTATTATTAAAATAAGAATTACATTTCTAAAAAAATAAAAATAAACAATTACAAATTTGAAAAAAATTCAACTTGTACCAAACAACATAAAATTAAAAATTAATTTTTAAAATGTTCAACTCATCTAAATTAATTAAATAAGGTGCTAAAAAGATAAAATAAAATAAAAGTAATTTTTTACATCATTATAAAAAAAGATAATCAATATCAACATAAGCATAACAAAAGATGGTTATTGTAATATTGTTACCATCAGAAGATAGAAGAAAAAATTTCGGGAGGAAAACCAAATATCAGTGAGAACAAATTAGCCTTAACCAAATAATAGTGAAGATAAGTTAGTATTTTTACACATTAATTTTATCTCTAAGACATGGGAATAAAATATGACCAACTTTTCATGTGGAAATGAAAAGCTATAGAAACTTTGCCAAATAAGTTTCCTCGAATGATTTACTCTTAGGACTAAATTTCCATACCTTAAAATAAATGTAGGTATAAAACATTCTCAAGTTAACATTTGCGAGAAAATTCAAATATACCTTTAAATAAATGCCCTCATAATAAAGATTATGAGACCTATAAAAATGTGAGTGTATATTAAATAGAATGAATATGATTAGGACTGTCAAACGAGCTAGTCCGGCCCATTTAGGCCGGACTAGCTAACCCGCGAGCTTAAACGGGTTTTTACTATTCGCATGTCAGCTTTTACCCAGTCCAATTCCTTGTATACAGTTCCATTTGCTAGTCAAATATGTTTGATTATACTAGTACACATGTACTAGGGGTAATCACCTGCAACAATCACTGATATACACCTTTTTCCTTTTAATGTTGGGACCAACGATATGTATGTATCCACATGACCCCATGTTCCAAAGCCGGAATCCGCTAATCTTAAACTATTACGGAGCAAATCAACCAAAAAGAATAGGAACAGTTACAGTTATGTTTGATAGATAGGAAAAAAGGATATAGTTCAGTTCTTGATTAAGGCAGCAAGATAGGAAATCATGTGCGAGCGCCCTAAGGCGGCACCAATGAAAAATAATAATAATAATAACATAAGCTTGTTATTATGAGTGTATGTATCCATCACCATCGTATCATTCCCCTGTCAATCGTGATTCGTGATAGTAACAAATTGTTAATTTAATATCAACTATACAAAGAAGCTAACATGCCACTTATTTTATTCATATGGTAGACCATTATCTTGTCCACAAGCCCCACGAGACATGGGAGCCACAAATTAGTCTCCCCCTCTCCTGTCACTTAAATTAATTAACAAGTATGATTCTTCCACAGTCATATATAGTTGGATCATACATGTTTGGCACTCCCATGTTATTATAGAGCTTGGCTTTAATGATCACTCATAGCTTTGTGCATGACTTTTTTTTTTCCCCTTGTCCTAGTGAGCTTATGGGCAACAACATTTAACACACAAACATCGAGAGAAAGGTAGAGGCAGAAGGAGTCATTATCTAGCTTGTTGCCAGCGTTTAGGACTGAGACGACAGCTATATGGACCCTCTTAGTATTTATGTTAAAAAACTGAATAATAGCATTTGCATATATTTATTTAGCATGCCTATGAACAAGAGTCTTAAAATGTTTATGTTCTAGATTACATAATGAATAACATTTTAATCTCTACTCAAAAGAATTTGATACTTATTACTAAAATGTCATTCATTATTCGGTCTAAAGTACATTTAATATGACACTCTAAGACGAAACTAATTTTTTTTTAATTTTTATGGAAAAGGGGTATTTAAGGATAAAATGATGAGAATTTCACGTTGACCAGTTAAGAATCGAGTGAATTAATAATAATTTTAACCACAATTTTTATAAATCTGTAAAATGTTGAGTGTCAATACAAGCTAATTAAATGAGTTTAATAAGAGAGGTCTAAAGAGGCCTTGAAAACAAGCTAGCCCGTGAACTGGCAGTCCTCAGAAGTCACCACATGGGGTCCTATCAGTGCTCAAGAACTATGAGCTGGATTTCCANCCCCCCCCCCCCAACACTCCCCAACCTGGCTTTCATCAACCAACACCAACCAACCAATCAATGCACATATTTAAAGTTGCAGTATTTTTGTGGAGGACTAACTAAACACTTGCTCCTAACCCCAATATACTAATCTTTTCAGCATATAAAGCATCATCCTTCTTTATTGTGATCTGTTCTTCCTTATAGAATTCCAATTTGGGGCTCATCTTTCATTTCTTGTAACCCCAAAATGATGTTTCTTCTTTTGGGCAGTGACTCCATCTCCTCCCCTCCCCTTCCCTTTCACAGAACAGGATCGGATGTAATGAATGCCCAACAACTATAATTTACCTCGTTTTCAGCCCTATTTTGTGTCATCTTGGCAAATTGGGTTCAAACAAACCCGTTTAGCTCTGTCACAAACTATGATAAATTAATGACCTTTCACAATCTACTTACTCCTATTCCTAATGAACCACCATAACAACAATCCGTTACATATTTCTAAATCATAAAATGCATGGTTTCTCACGTGTTCAATGGGATAAATACTATTTTTACTAATGTTTCTATTTTTTACAATTTCATGTTATATATAATTTTGACAAATTTTTTATTAGTCAAATCATTAAAAAAGTCAACTTGTAAGATGTTTAAAGATTTATGAGTTTATGATACATCTCTTCCCAAATATTGTAATAAAAAAATATTAATTCATTACATTAGATTATATGACGCATCAATAAGTCATATTAGACCATGGAATGATCACAAAATTGAATGAATTTAATTTTAAAAATTATCAAAAATAAAGAAATTTAATAGAAGAAAGTATTTACAGTATGAGACATTTGAAAAATCAACATAATAGTTTACTTTTCAGTTAATGATTTTAGTTTTAGATAGTAAAGATGGTGTTACAAAGATTTGTTAAGAGAATATGACGTTTTATCAATTCAGCTAGATAGGTGACATAGCTAATTGTATTCGGTTGAGCATTGAGGCAGAAAATTAATGATCCTTTGGCAAGCAATGGAGGGTGTCTTTTTCCTTGATTACAAGTCAAGCTAATAACATTAGAGAAGGTTGATTATTGCAAAGAGGTTTGGTGCACAATAGATAAGTGCAAAGAGGTTTGGTGCACAATATATAATCAAAATTACAGTCGTAAGCTTGTTCATTTTTACTTTGACTTCCACGCATAGTGCTGCAATACAACAGTAGCGAATACAACATATTTGATTGTGTATCTGAAAACCTCATATTTTACCACATTAGCAATCAAAAGACAGGACCAAGAATGCATCCTCTTTTTTTCCTTCAATAGCTAATAGCTGCTGTTACCAAAAGGGACATAAATTTTATGATTGAGGAACTCATCATTACTTCTATAGGGGTCTACCATTTCCCATCTTTCTCAATCATATCAGAACTCTTGTTGTGTCTAGGAGGGGGAAAAATTAAAGAATCCAGATCCATGAAAAATTTAACCCTCTCTAGGATTGTCAAAGATCTAAGATGAAGCTGTAGAATTTATACTGGGCAATTATAAAACCGTTCTAGACTCTTTACCAGCTCATAAGTCTATGATGACTCTCCAATGATGTCAAAATGGCTTGTAGTAGTTTGTTCCCAAGATGTCATGTTTGTACTATAACCCTTGTAGCCCCCCAAAACCAGAGAAGATAAATAATATGCCATTCTTTCCATACATGTTCTTGATTTTTTTACCTAGTTTGAAAATCAATAATTATCATGGTTGAGAAGGACCAATATTATTATGAGATCGAAAGCCGTGACTAATCTCAACAAGAGTATGAGTTTATCAAAGTGGGTATTTCTCTGATCATGAAATCCTCTTCATACACACTGTTAGAAATCAAATCGTTAACTAGATGCTTAAGGAACTCAGCTAAATACGAATTGTGCTAGGCTTCGTGGTTTGACCAATATTACCATGACTGGAACTAATTAAAAAAAGTTGAATTGTTGTGTTGAGTAAAATTGACGGATTAAAAATTTGATTAACCTTTATGTATTTGTTAATTAAAGGTTTCTAAGTCAGTAATGGCTAGAGTAATTATTAATTAAAGAGAAAAAGAGTTAGCATTGGTGATTGGGAGCTATTGTGAGGGATGAAGAGGATGCTATCATAGCGGCAGGCGGCAGCATCATCATGACACAGCTTCCAGGGAAGTTGGAAGTGATTCTGACAGAGGCAATGGCGATCAGTTTCTGGGTACGTGTTGGCTAAGGAACTCTGCATTATTTCATGATGTTATATGGTGGAAGAATCCAGCTTCTACATGCGGATGAGATGATCGTTCAAGAATGCAAGCATTTGGGTTTGGAGTTTACAGCGTGCTTATTGAAGCACGAGAAAAGGACAGGCATAAATGATAACAGTGGATAAGATTGCGTTGCTATAAATTCATACTATGAGAGCAAGATTCTCGGTCTAGTCTAACAATTTTTTGCGGCTACTATTTCATCGGTGTAGCCTTTGAATAGGAGACAAAGAATGAGTGAGTTTTTTTTTACTCAACGTACTCATGTGAGTGCCCTTTTCTAATAGGAGTTAATGGATGGTGTTGATTAATAAGGTACGTCTTATGTTTAATCTAAATTTTTGTTTACTTGGTGTTCTAATTCTTAGTATAGACCTAATTAAACCCTACACACTTCCTTCTAGTAGCTATTTGATTGGGGATGCTCTTCTAATATTTTTAGGAGCACTGAGTAATGCTAGGGCTCCTAACACATCATTCCAATTATTCTCTTAATTATTATATAAGGTAAAAAGTGAATGTTTTTTAAAATTTTAAGATATTAAATGCACCTATTTTTTCATCTTATTTAGTAGTTGGGAGGATAATTAAGAGAATGGGTTAAGACTTAAGAGTCCTTGCCATTACTTATTTCCTCTAGATGTAATGGAATAGCGCCACAGATTTTATTTAATTTTTTTGTTTTGGTTTGGTCTTGGTTTTAGTCTTCTTTGTTTTTGGTTTTCGTTTTAGTATTCTTTTTTCTTCTTTGGTCTTGAACTGCAGTATACGTTATCTTTAGTTATTGAATTGCAGACGGTAAAGATAGGAAAATTTCTCACAATAAAACATGTAAAATAGTTATTCGTCAAATGAACAAATTTAAAAATTGTTCCTAAAATAAATCAATTTTTTTTATAAAAGGCGTCAATTTAAATCAATTCTCATTTAAGTTTTTTTTTAAAAAAAAACAAGAGTCGATTTAAATCGACTCCTGTAGGAGAAAAATCTAAATCACATAGTCTTTCTCAGTGTGTACCAAGGCTTAGGGGAAAAGTAAGGTTTCATTATATGATATGCCTGTTTATGGATGCATTTTATGAATGACTTGTTACTTGTTATGTCACTTTTTGTTTAGTTGTTAGTGACTTTATTTTTTATTCATACGTAAACAAATTAGTCATAAAGAAATAACTAATTTAACAAAATGAATCACATAATAAAGTAACGTACTTTATAAAGTAACATACATAACTTAAGTTACATACATAAAGTTACACACATTATTATATAAAGTTACATACAGCATATACAAAACCAAAATAACCCTATACTATCTATCGACAACATCATGGTGTCAACCTCCTAGGACATGATATTTGTTTCCTGTGTGGCATGTCGGCATGTGCCTCAAATGACTCGAGCACTGTGGATGTTACTGCTTAGCTTCCCCTGGGCCTCGTCTTCACCCTGTGATCCTAGTGGAGACATTGGAGGAGATGTTGCTTATTCTAAGGCACCGAGAAGATCTCGCTCTATGGAAATTGTGTCGAGGGGGAGCCTTTGGCCCAAAACCAACACCTGATAGGGGGATGTCAGCAAGAACTGTCGAATTTGCTCCACATCCTCGTTAGTTCCCAAGAACTTGTCCCCCCACTATGGTGCAACCGACGTGTGCGACTGAGGTCAATAGACATCGCCATCGCCCACTAGAGTTTGTGGCTCCAGTGAGAAAATCTCTCCTAAAGACAACCCAATGTCAACCTGATTGAAAGCATAGAGATTCGACGCAACAAAAAATTTGAGAAATGGCTTGTCGTGCTACCAAAACCCCACTGACACTTCCCTTACTAGATAGTGACTGCTAGAAGCACACGATTGCTGCTATTGGGGGCCTCAGGCTCATCATTCATCGAAATATCAAAGTCCTCGATATCAAAGTCGAAATCATTAAGGTCTTTGTACTGTTGCTGGGATGCACGTGTCCCTCCCCTCCTCCTAACTGGTAGTGTACGACAGTAAAGAGCAGGAGTAGAGAATGCAACTAGAGGTGGCGCTGCGGGAGCCTCATAAGGAACATATGCTGAAAACTTTCTCAATGATGGCTCAATATCCTCCGCTGCAAACCATAGAAACCTGTGCGACGAGGCCCCGTACTACTGAAAGTACTAGAGGGAGGGCCTAGAGTATGCAGAAAGAGAGTATGACACTACCATATCCGCGCATGTATCCCATGTCTCGTGCCATCTGGAATGAAATACACGTCATTTGGCCCCTTCAGCCCCTTTGCGTCCTTCGAGTGCAGGCGGTCTATGTCAATCGGCATCCGGGATATCCACTGGGCACCACCGAACTGTCGGACCACACAGTCCGCGTGGTGCTACTCAACGATAGCAAAGTAGATAAGGGCGGTATTTGATGTCCATATCACATGCTCATCGTATGCCCACCCAGGTATCATCGCATTCATATCTGGCTCGTTATATGACATCCAACTAAACTGCAAAATTAAAATAAAACATATTTTAGTCTCAACCATATAACTAATGTATCATAAATAAACTAATAAAGGTAATTTGTTTGGCTTACCCTGTATACACCAAGTTGGTCAAGCTAGCCACGATTATCAATCAGTCGATCCTCCCTCAATGGCTTAGTGCTCATCTTATCATAACGTCATCTGCACAACAAAAATACAATTTTGTGTTAGAAATTAATGATTCAAGTTAGGGGTGTCAAATGTGTCGGCCCTGCCCATTTGGGCCCGCGAACCTAAACGGGTCGGGCCAAAATTATGCCTATTTTGAGGATCCGGCTCGTTTATGGTTAGTCCGCGAGTCTAAACAGACCAGCCCGCTAGCGCGTTTATTTTTTTAAAAAAATTAAAATTTTGGTCTATTTTTTATGATTTAAATAGAAAGTTGTGAATAAGTATGCGTTGTCATTTTTAACTATTTTTTTATCATCTATCTATTAATTATCATAAAGAAATAGTTTATGTAAAATTTGAGGATCTATTTTCGATGGTAATAAATAGAGAAAAATTAAGGTTTTGTGATTTTTTCGTCTTTATCTCTTATTGTAGTTGTGAAATCTTTCATTTTGGATAGATATACAAATAGTAGCATTTTTCAATTAAGAAGCTATTTGCAAAGCTTTGATAGAAAAAAAATGATAACAAAAGAATACATTTAATTAACACTTAGAGTCTAAACCCGCGCGATGCGCAATGTAACATCTCATTTTTTCCTTAGCGAAAATCTCGCTCGACAACTGTTTAGTAATTCTCGTTGTAGGTTAAAATATTAAAAATATGAAATCTTAGGTTAAAAGTGTCTGTAGAAATAATTCTACACATTTTCACAAAATTCTGCAGACACTAGAATAAACCATTTTTGTCGTCTGAGTACAACGGCCCGTCAAATGGACCTCCAATGGTACGGCTACAGAAGAAAGTTCACAAACACCTCAAATGGACCTAGATTCTTCCTTAGGAAAATTAGGGGATCACAAGGACGTGATCGGAATATTTTTAGAATAGTCGTACGCGAAGTACCGGGATAGGAAACAACAAAACCTGATCAAAATTGATCTGCCGGAGACCATTAATTCTTGGCCACAAAAAGTGGCCAAGACACAAAGTCCTTGCACGGCCATGGAAAGGCCAAGTGGCCTAGTCAAAAAGTCAAAGGGTGACTCATGGTGGTGAGTCACCATGTATTATGTCATTTATGACATAAGCCTAAGGGCAAAATGATAAAATTGACCAAGGGCAATTTTGGAAAGTAGAATTCAGCCAAGGGCCTATAAATACCCCTTGGGAATCCGAAAATTTGAAGGAAAAAGAGCAAATCTTGCCAAAGCTCTGTCCGATCACACAATCGACTGTTATTGTGTCAAACTGAAAACCTAGAGAGATCCTTCAGGAATTCCCTAACCTTAGCCCACAAAAAACTCCTCAAAATCCCTGAAGAAAGCTTGGAAGAAACTTAGCCTAAGAAAAACTTGGAAACATCATAGCCACGGAAAAGGTCGCAGGGAGCAGCAGAAACCGTAGTCAGACGTAAACAAGTGGGTAAACCTGACATAATCACTGTCTATGTGATTTAAGATGCTAGATGATGTTCATGACATGTTTTGTGTTAGATTTTGGTTAGGGTAATATTTGATGTGGTGTTATATTGTGTTAGGTTTGATGCTTAATGAAATTCTTGAGAAATATGGAACTTATGCTTGCTTTGTGGTTATGGAAATAATTGTTGGAAATATATGGGATTTATGTTTGGAAATGACTTGGAACATGAAATTATGTCTTTTATATGGTTGTAAATTCATGAGGAATGTTAGAGGAAATGATTTTGAGAATTGAAACAAGAAACCTTGCAGGACATGGAGAATTGCAAGAATTGGGGGCTGGAATTCGTCACGTGGCGCTGAGCGGCTGTCGCTGAGTGGACTTGGCACTGAGCGGTCTGTGCTGGGCGCTGAACGTCTTGACTGAACTTGAGGATCTCCAAGTTAAACTCAACTTTCATCTGTAACCTTGAGGCTTCAGGGCATGCAATGTGGCCTGAAACTCTCGGTTATGTGACTTATTCAACCAAAGCTTTTAGACCACCGCAATTATCCATGGATCTGCTAGCTTTAAAGAAAATTTATTTAATGTGCTGTATTGTGCTATGAGTTATCAAGATTGTGTTAAGCTATGTTAGATGCTAGATGAACTGTTGGACTGAATTATGAACTGTTAAATGGAACGAATGAAAGGAAAGGAATGGAAATGAACCCTAGGGCGTGAAGTTGCAAAGTCCCTAAATGATGATAATGCTAAAGGAACTGAGGTTTTCCTAGCTGCGTCAATAGAGCCGGCAGGAAAGACAAGCTCAACCCTTGGATTATCCCGTTCGAAGTCAAAGAACGACGATAAATCATCTCGCCATTCGAAGCAGAAGAATGTATACTCATATTGTGAGCGCTGCCTGGTCCTCATGATATTGAGTTAAAAGGTAGCTTGTATCAGGAAGGCCACCCCTACGAGAGGGTTGAACTTGAGTATGTGACCTATGTGATATACAACTGTACATAAGTGGATGTGTGCAGAAGCTTATAATTAAAATGGGCATGGTTATAAGTGAACGCAAGCTGAAGCTTATTATGTGGCAATAAGTGACCTAAGGATTAGACTAGAGAACAGATGACTTAGATAATGAAGAATAAGTTCCCCGATCACCTAGTAAACTAGATAAAGCTGCTCAGGCTTAGCTTGGATCTTAATAACTAGTAAGGAAATAGCATAACTGTGATGCCTAGAAATCCCTGAGCAGCCTGAATAAATGAGAATAAGAAATCCCCCAGAACCCAAGGTTTTCCACTGAGAACGCCATGTTCTCATCCCACTCATTTGTGACTTCAGGATCGGACGTTGAACAAGGAACAGGCACCCCGGTGGAGCAGTATCCGTAGGAGGCGAACGGGGAGCTGGATAGCCGGTGTTAGACCAGGATATGCTATGTTAACCTTAGAGAACTGAGAATATGTTTTGTATTATGATATTATGTATTTGTACGTGACCTCTATAATAATATATGCGTAACTGTTCTGTGAAATTATGACATGGACCACTTGTTAATGTGTGTTATGAATGTGAACATATTTAGCTAACACTTGACAGGTTTTCTACATTATCGCTTACACCATATGATATAACGTGAACAAGGCTCATACTTTACATTATAATATGTACAAGGAAAAGTTCAAATTGGTCCATATGTTGGGTAACTCTAGTTTTAAAACGGATATGTGGGATTAAGTATTATCCCAACCAAAGTGAACAACAACTTAGTAAGCAAGTTTGCGACTTAAGCATAGACTAGCTAGCTAGGGTGTTACATGCAGCAGGTTTTAAAATATCTAAAAAATGTTTTAATTATAACTAAAACAACTTAGCAATTTAGNATTTGTAAAGATTTGATAGGAAAAAAAAAGGAATAACAAAAGAATGTATTTAATTAACACTTACAGTTTAAACTCGTGCGATGCACAATAGATTTTAAAATATCTAAAAAATGTTTTAATTATAACTAAATAACTTAGCAATTTAGTTTGCTACTAAAATAACTCTCATATATATATTCCAATTATATAACTCTTCTATTCCAATAAAATTTTGTTATGCTACAGCTTTTACGGGTACCTTTTGGTTTTTTTTTTTTTTAAAAATTCACGGGCTCACGGGCTGGCCTGTTTAGCCCTCATGTTTAAATGGGTCGGGCCATTTTTTTTCAAATTTTCACCGGCCTGTTTTTTGCATGTAAAGCCCGTCCATTTGATTGGGTAAATGGGCTAGGCTCGCGGGCCGGACTCATTTTGATAGCCCTAATTCAAGTACATTAATATTAATTAGCTAAAAAAATTAACTAAAGCATTTATCGTGCATACCCTGCAACCAAAGGGAATGTAGTATGTCCACCACGACGGGCTAGCTAGGGCATTCTCGTCCATGCCCAGATGTGTAGTAGTGCACCACAACCTCCAAACTCAGTCATAGTGAATTTAGTAGGGCGACACAACTCCCAATACAGAGTTTCCAGGACTACTAACCCCCAGCTGCATGTCCCCATCACTGTCAAATCCACAAGCGGCAGGAGAAACTTTAGGTGCACCCGTTTCCCCAATTTGTCACACAAGAGGAACCTTCCAACCATGAACAGAACGTGTGCCGGAGTGCACCGAAGAATTGTCAGCTCGTCTGCTTGCCCCTATTGGTGCAACCGAAGGTACATGGTCTGGACTCACTTAAGGTAAACACTTGCCCCCCTTTCTAGACTGTTGTGAGCGAATTTCTCTGAGAAACTCCTGACACAATGCCCACTGACTCCTGCTCTCGAAGTGAAGGGCCCAATCTTGAGTCCATGGTAACATCCCAACCTTCAACGGGAAGGCCCAAGTATCACTACAACTTCCTGCAGTGTGATCGTGTACTCTCCATATGGTAGATGGAAAGTGTGGGTCTCAGGACGCCACCTCTCTACCAGGGCATTGATCAATGTCCTATCGTATTGGAATGCTGGCATGATGCGCACAACATCCCAAAATCTGGTGACCAACAATCCCTACTCCATTAGTGGATGCAGTTCATGAAACTTTCGTATTGTCAAGTCTCTAACACATGAGCTTACAAAATTACATAAAAAAATGGGTATTCAGACTAATTACGCAAAAGTAACTCGAAATAATTTATAAAAAAGTGACTAAAAAAATTATAAAATAAGACAACACATGATGCATTCAAGTTCCCAAAATTTCTATAGATCAACAATTATAGTTTCTTTTACAGTGAAATCCATATGTTAATCGACAACTATGGCATTCAAGTTCCCAAAAACTTTATAGATCTAACATTTAAGCACAATAAAATACTCTATCTTAGCAATCTACCCAAAAAATTTACATATACCTTATCAATCTACAATAACTCTATATATCCAACTAACATTCAAGTTCAATAAAGTACTCATTTGAACTAACATTCAAGTTCAATAACAACATTTGTCTATTTGTCTAACTAACATAATGCTAACATTCATGGATCTAACTATTTATCAAGTTCAAGTTCAAGTTCAAATTCAATAGATCTAACTAACATTTAGGTTTAACATCAATCTATCGAACATTTTATCTATTTATGTATAAATCTATGCTAACATAATATTTGTCTTATCAATCTACAACACTAGCATAAATATAAACAAAAAAACGTTGTAAAAATATCTAAATACCTAGAAGTTCACTCCAGGTTGGATGTGGTTGACCTCATTCAGACGCATCAAATTTGCACATTCCATTTCACTACGAACCAAAACAATTGGTTCATTTTAGAAATAGTTTATTTTTCATGATTTATTGTGGCAAATTTTCAATAAAGATAGGCCAAACCCAGCAAGTCGGACATATGGATATGATAAAGCAAAACACTACATCGGCCCATCTAACTTTTTGTTTAATCATGAGGCCCATCGAACTTGAACATCAACATATTCAAGTTGAGGTTTTTGAATTGGATGCTATTTGACCAAAAACAATTGGTTGTTAGGTGTCTTTTTTCATGAGTAATTAGGTCTCATTTTGAGCTTGGACAAAAACAAAGGAACCCCCCCCCCCCCAAACTATAGTCCACTTTAGCTGCGATCCAAAAACCAAGAGCAACATGGTCTCTTCCGATATAGTAAACCCAAATCCATCTTTGACCAAAACAGAATTCCATGATTAGTGACAAAAAAAAATAATTTCGAGATTTAATTCTCAGCAAATACTTATTTATATAAGAAATATATTTCACTGTTTACCAAACCACCAACGGGGTGGTGGCGCAGTTGGCTAGCGCGTAGGTCTCATAGCTTCTGAGTTATCCTGAGGTCGAGAGTTCGAGCCTCTCTCACCCCATTTTTTCTTGGTTCTTGGTTGCCCGTTAACTTGCCATACATAAGTGAGACCCTTTTATGTGTTTTACCTTTTTGTTTTACGGTTCATTCCTTGTGGACCGAAAGTGAAAGAGTACCAGGTGCATGCCATGAGAATTAATACTTGCTTATGAAGTTACATGGCTCTCCATGTTGCCTGATGAGACCCTGCATTTATTATGCCCATTCTTCCATCATCATATGGACGAAACTAGTCCCCATCCATATTCCGTTTCTGGATATACATGATTTAATATTCATATACTTATTATGTGATCATAACGTGCTATTGATCCATAGATGGGCGAGCAAGCACAGCAATTAATCACACTAGCTTTGTCTCTACCTTTCTCTCTAGCTGTCGGTCACCTTCTTTAGAAGCTCCCAATTTAATTAACAGTCGTAACTAATTATAATGCGTTGTGACATAATTTGCTCGAGTTTAGTTACTTGATTAAATGACTTAATAACAGGGTTGGTTGAAGATGGCTGCTCTTAACATTTTTTTTCCATCAAATTTTTTTATAAATTTATTTGGGATTAAGAGTTGCACTAAAGTATCAAAGTGATCCAATTAAGCGAGTCACATGCAGTGCGGGGTCCTGATGCTATTTGGTACCCTAACTAAGCTGGCACACCTTGGTTGCTTATCGTGCAATTATTATTTTGTTGACAGACGACACACGCAACTCCTCTATAGTCACGTTTTCTCACAAAGCAGCACTATGTTGTTGATGGATGGCATAATTTTGTTGTGGGAATTGTTGCCAAAAACACACTAGGTGTGGGAATGGCGAGGTAGGTTCAATTTTCAAAAGCAAGTTTGGGCAAAAAAATTAAATGGATTTGATCCACATATGCAACGGTAAAATTATGCAAGTTGTGAGTTTCATAGGAACGGACCATGGGCTACATAAATATAACGCATCAATGTGTGTAATAAAGGTGTACTTTACCGGGGCGGAAGGCCAAGGATTGCTTGGGCCCGATTTCTATACCTAAATTTTGTCACTTTCATAGATTTCTCTCAACAGTTTTTACTTTCTTTGCTTTCGACCATTGAAAGTTATATGCTTTTGGAAAGGCTACATTTCGCTGTTGGCTAATAAAGCGATAAAGTCATATTGAATTTAAACCAAATAATTATTGGTCCTAGTTATAATTCCCTATGTAGCGGAAGCTAAGGTTGAGAAATGGCAAGTAGTCCCTCCGATTAATCCAACTTCTTCGGGTCAATTATTGCATTTTTGTCAGGATAAAAAGAATCAGTGCATAATGTCAATAAGGGAAAGATAAGGATTCCAATTTCCGCGCAAGCACCGTCGCAAGAGAAGAGAATGAAGAGAGAACTTTCAACACAGCTGGAGAAGCATTAATTATCATCCTAACTGTAGAAAAAGAAAAAGAAAAAGAAAAAGAAAAAGAAAAAAAGAGGTTTCATAGCAGGTGATGCTAGCTAGGCAAGTTCCACACACACATAGCTTTTATGTTAGTTTTAACTTACTGTGACCAACTATCTCAGCTACTCTAGTAGCACACATTGTCCATGATTTTAACGATAGTTATGTGAAGAATTATTTTCCTGTTAAAGAAGGACCTCGTAAGCAGAGGCAGAGCAGCTTAGCCAAGGCTTCCCATGTTGTGTGATGTTTGACTAACGCAACGATCTGAGGTGCACTGACTAATTTTTTTGGTTTGGGTAACTAAGATGCACCATGGTTATCACTTTTCAATAACCATAAAAGTCTCCTTCGAACACATTACAGCTATCATTTTTTAATTAGTCATATTATATTAGGTGTTTGCCAAGTGCCTTTAGTATATGTTGTGTTAAGTGACAATTTTCAAACGACCAAGTGCAAATGAGCCGATGCAAGGAAATCTATGCGTGACCAACCGCGATACATTTTGAAGGTTAATCTATTCAGAATTAAGGTTGGTTGTCGAGATTGTTTTCTATAAAATTAGGGGTCTTAATCTTATTGCCTAATTTCATGTCATTAAAGCCAAAATCATATATATTAGAATTTTGTTTTTATAAGTCAAAGCAAATTTTATTCCACCAACAAAAGAAAATCATAAGAATCACTGTTACAGTAACTCTCAAGTGACCCTCAAGCTACTAGGATAAAAATATGTCCGGCTAGATTTATGAGGCATCACTATAAAACTTCAAAAAAAAACAATAGAAAAAATTCTTACTTTTTTAGGAGAAAAAGAAATATCAAACCTCCTTAATTAAGACGCATTAATATCAATACAAAATAAAATATCATAATTTTGACCATTACAATTACAATCATATATATTAGATGTGTGGCCAAAGCTTGCAAGTAACGCAAAATCGAAGCCCGTAGCTAAAGAAGAAACATTAGGAGGTATTAAAAAAGAATAATGTAATACCCTCCTACAAAATCTTTTTACCAATCTTCTTTAACATTTTTTTATGAATAACACTTAGTACTTTGTGGAGTAAAATAAGAAAAAAATTATCAAGTGTCATTAATTGGAGTTACTAGGTGAATTTATAAAAAAAATACAACATTACTCATTCAAAAAATGTTTATTAAGTTGTTATTAGAGTCAACCCCATGATTATGGATGGGAACAGACTAGGTCAGGTCAGACTCTTAACATGCCGAACTTGTTTTATTAAATGCCTTTTTTTTCTTGGAACTTGGAAGGCCAGCCTTTAAAAAAAATACAAAAAAACAAAATATTTGTACAATTATGTCAAAAAGGATTTTATATTCAAAAGGAGAAAATATCAATCAAATTAATAAACAAATAAATAACTAAATTGACACTAGTTGCAGACTCACGATATTGCTTGATTATTATAAACCATAAATTTTGATTTCAAAATACATCAATCAATTCACACTAAAAATATCCTAAAGAGGATAATTTACAACTCAAAACCCTTAAACCCCCAAACTTCAATGGCAGCCATGGCATTAATTATACATTATATGAGAAGATCTGAGAAATTATACCTTCAGTTAATTATGAAACTGAAGCAGCAACAGCAAGCCGTGAGGGACTGAGGGGCTGACGGAGAATAGCAGCAGCTGACAGACGAAGGCAACAGATGAACGAAGCAGGAGCAGCAGACAAAGGCGACAGCAGCAACAGCAGCGAATGAAGGCAGCAACAGCCAACAGAGAGTGAGAGGAACGAGAGACTGAGAGACTGAGAAATGAGAGTGTGAGAATAGGGTTGGGTCACAATTCACATACTTCATTACTTGATTTTAGGCTTTCTAAAAATGAAAATTAAAATAATAAAATTATATTAATAAATATGTTTGTATAAAATATTATAAAAAGTGATACTAGTCTAATGATTAAGGTTAGCTTGTTTACCTACAGATGCTTTGAAAAAGGTCTGGATCTGACCTCTTTCTTAAATAGGTTAGGCCAGACCAATCCACTAACAAGCCACAAGCCATGACCGGTTGTCTGTCCTCACCCCTCCCTACCTGTGATAGCCTTACATTAAAAAAAAGCAACCAAGAAGGACGACAAGAGCAGTAACTAATGGTTACCATGCTTAAGGCCTTACTGTCACAACCCAAAAATGTGAGAGATATGATCTTTTATGTAAAAATGTAGTTATTTAATAAAATAATTAAATAACTTAATTAAAATAATTTCAAAATTAAATTAATTCATAAGTCACATCCCAACACAAATCCCTTACAAATTTTTAAAACAAAACTAGAACAAAATATATGCATAATAATACATGAAAATAACGTCTTCTTGTCTGTGTGATTGTAGAGCACTCTATACATAAATAAAATAGCAAATAACTTCACTACAAAATGGAGCACACCACTGAATTGGAATGTGGAACCTTACACTGGATCAACAACATTATCTGAAAAAAAATTAGTTGAGGGGTGAGTTATCAAACTCAGTAAATGAAAAAACTCCACGACTCACTTGAGACATAAATAAGCATAAAACTCACAATGAAATAAATGTTGATAATAATAATAATAATAATAATAATATTTAAACTTTTGAATACTTGGGGAGATATCTGTCTTAGAGTTCTGTCCGAGCCTCAACGTATGCTATCTGCCCGAGTGTCATGGTATGTTATCTTTCCGGGCGTCACGGTATGCCTACAAGGTACCAGGGTTGACGTTATTGTTGATGTACAGTTATAATCTAGATATTCTCAGTCAAAACTTATATATTCATTTTATCATCATGATAATAATCTCTAAAAATCAGAATACTTAACATGCAACACATGCAATACATGCAATACCTTATTTACTATCAAATGGTCCACATATAAATAAAATGTTTCATGAGTTCATAAATATTTCTCATAAAGTATTTCTAAAACCGATATTCCTTTGACATTCTAAAATATTTTATGATAATATTTTTATAAAGGTATATCATAAACTTTGCTCGTATTAAAATATCATTCGTGAAAATAATTATTAATGACTATTAAAATAGGTTGTGAGAAACTACCACTCACTTGAAGTCGTTGAAACTCTTACGTGGTTACTCAGTAACCCCTGTGAAATATCGCTCTTCATTCTCGATTTAGAATCGTTTGCACGATATATCTCACAATTATTATGTTTCTTTCTCGATACTCATTCACGGATACACACAACACAACAAGAAAAACTAATAAAGAAACAAATTCTTCTTAGATACAAATGATTTAGAAATAGCAACATTGTGTTGATGTTGATCTGAATAGAATGCAAAAGATTTATATAGAAGTTTCAAATGTATGAAAACAATATATGCTTTTACCAAAACTTTCAACAATTGGTTAAAGATCAACTCTCACTCGTGCATTCGTTCATAGCATATGCAACGATAATGGAAGCATGCATTCAGGTTTTCCACTGAATATATATGTCCAAAATCCTTTATTACGTTTTTCATCTTTCAATCATAGTATTGAAGATTTGTTAACTATTTGTCAATCAAACAACTATTCCTTGACATGTTTGGTTGAAAAATAAGCCACAAAAATCTCTACTCGAATTTATAAAGTAGATACAAATAATAATGAGTAACTTAATGCGATGAGCAATTGTAAAAATAATAAAAATGATGAAACATGTCAAATCATGGACTAATTTTCTTAATTAATACATATATATTGTGACGACTCTAGAAATCGTCATCGGCACGTAAGGGACTAGTTCCCTTACGAAAGTCTCTTAACGTGATAACCATAAAAATACGCAGCTTTTATAAACAAATAGAAAGAAAACCTTTTAAATAAAATTAAACTTCATAAATAAATAAAATAAAATCCTTTACATAAGATATTAAATTAATAATCAAAATAAGAAACTCTTTGCTTGTAGTTCATTGGAGCACTCTACTGGCTGATATAACATAAATTGTCCTAATAATTGAAATAAAGCTAAAGAGCACTCCATGACAACGTGAAACTCACCAAGAATTCGTTATACTAAAATCTACAAAACAAGCGGCGTATCTTCGTCGACGTTATCTGAAAAATGGTTGATGAGGGGTAAGTTATCGCTCAGTGAATGACCAACCCCACGACGACATGAGATAGTTCGTCATGACATGCAGATGTAATACATAATATAATATCAAACATGAAAACATTTATATAATAATAATACTTTATAATAAAACATAACTTATTCAAGCATAATCATTCAATAAGGAAAATATCTAAACAGACAGATCCCGAGCATTATGGTATAGCTTATGATGCACTACCCAAGTATATAGGCCATGATAGTTGAGGATACACTACTCAAGTTCATAGATTCTTGGTAATTAGTCCTAACACACTGCCCAAGTATCTAGGTTGCGGTAGTTGAGAATACTACCCGAGTCCGTAAATTCATGATAGTTCTAATTCTCACTACAATGGTACCAATGGTCAACGTAGTTGGTCGCTGACTTATAGTTACTATTATATATAACTTCCTTAACAACATTTAAATAATCATAACATGACATGAACATTATAACGTAAACACCTTATCTGATAGCATAACATAACTTATCCATAATCATTCAGTACACATGCAAGATGACATATTTAATGCGAACAAAGATATATGGTCCCAAGAAGTTCTAAAGTAGTTTTCATGGCTTTCTAAAATAGTTTCATAAATATTGACTTTTGTAAAAGAAGTTTCTAACTAAATCATTATTTTCATAAATAAGAAAATTTCTGAAATGCATGACTAATCTCATAAATAATAAAATTCCATCTTTTAGGATTTCATAAAACATGTATAAATAAAATATTTCTCAAAATAAATACATGGTGTAAAAATAGACCGTGAAGAAAGCCACTAACTTAGAAATGGCTGACCATTAAGAAACACTAATGCTGGGAGCTCCTGATACCCTACGTGGAGGCATTACTTCCTCTCGGACAAAATAATGAGAGGGAGAAAGAATAAAAAGAACTTGAGTGAATAGTTCTACTAAAAGTAAAACCTTCAAGCTCTTGAGTGAATTAACAAGTCTAAACACTCATGGAAGACTTCTATATATAAGGGGGAGCTCAAGACCCTCTTTAACACAACTTTCGATGTGAGACTTCAAATCTTGCATCGCTGTAATGCTCCTTGGACATTACAGCGCTTGTCTCGCCGTTTCAATGCAGAGCACATCCATTCCCCTTTTTTTTCGAACTATGGGTCATATATATAAAATTTGGAAAAATGATGCATCGTCCATATATGCAATGTACATGTAACTTAAATTTTTCTATATTGTGTAAAATATGTCAAAGAAGTCATATAGGTCATAAAGATTATAGCTAAACTAAGTAAAAATATCGGAAAACTTGTTATTTCATTAAGAGAATATATGATGTCAGTAGAAAAGACTAGAAACTTGTTAGGAGACCAATTTATGGGTACTACTATGTGTATGCATCGTATTGTGGTATCGTAAGAAAAGAGAAAGATAAAATAACTCGTAATAATAGTTAACAAATTAATATAAATGGATATTGAATACTTTTTAAATATAAGGATCCAAAAAATATTGACTAACTTTTAAAATAGTGATAACCATAATTTTACTTTGTAACATAATAGTCTTATTCCTATTGACACAATGTGTCAGAGTATTACACTTACCCTCATCCACCTCAAGGAAGGAGAACAATTATGCATGAGCCACACCAACTTTAGAGTTTCACACTCCAACTACAAAGGTGACAGATGTTTTAGAATCCTACATTATACTAAAGGATAAGACATAAATAATGGAATTAGACATCTCTCCCTGAATTAATTTTTGGAGTAAAGTAAAGCTCAATTATATAAAAAAAGAAGGAACCATTGTGTGTGGGTGGGGTTGGAGGGTTGAGGTAGGAGGAAGAAATATTAACGGTAACATATGGTACCAAAAAAATCTTTAGGATTTAAAATTCATGTGATATGGACAGATTATAACACATAACACTTTGATATCTTAATTTTTAATTATGAGATGTGTCGTAATGGTAGTTCACCTTATTTTTTAACTATGTGTTATGAATTCAATTTTTTCTCATAAAAATAAAAAAATATTTCATGATCAGGAATCGACTATTTTATATAATTAACTCAGTTACTGCAAAGAAATTTATTCCCGTTAACATAAGCTTTAAACCATGAGTTGAAATGTTCTTGAATACCAGACATGACCCCTTAAATCATATATGAGTGATTTAAATTATATGTTACTTAAAACTCACATAATCAATTAAAAAAATACATGATTCCTCATAGTTGCTTATTTTATTCTCATACTCTCATATATAGTAAATTATACTACTACCCTACAACTGCAGGGTGAGATAGATCTACAACAAGGCTATGTAGACACTAGTCAAACATTGATGAAGAAAACCAAGAGGCTGTAACGCCGACTTCACACATGAAATGTTTTGACCTTCTCACCTAAGTACCTGTGTATATATGGCACGATCTATTTTATATTGTGGTTCATTCTCCAATTAATTCTTTCGTCATTATGACTATTGATTTCAGCGAAATGATAAGTTCAGAGGCATTGGAGTCAAATGAGGGATCAAGATCCACCTAGCTTTTGGCGATTGTAAGCTGTTTGTATTAGTATGTCAATGTTCCTATGGTCAAATATAATACACCCACTTGCGTTATTGTTAAATAGGTGCAATTATTGATAGCAGATCTCCATAAGTTTGAGAATAATTAAGCATAAGAAAGTTTGAAATTAACTAATTACCATGACAGGTGGACTGTCCACTCCTAATTAGCCGGTCATTATTAAGCGCCCTTGATGCTCCTTTAGATATCTCTGGTGAATTTCCATTCAAAATTAGATGTGACAAATTAACTAAGAAAAATTAGATTTCATGTCCGTTGAACTTGTTCTGTTGTCATATTCTTTCCAAGATTGCTACCTTGCAGGTGTGTAAGAGTCTCAAGATTGGTCAATAAAATGATTCAATTTCAATGCTCATCAGTGGTTTTGGTATATATTCTTCAAAAAGTAAACCAGACAGCGAATTTAGACGCTCCTATAACATTAGTTACTAATAATAGGGGAAATACTACTATCAGTCCAAAAGATTTTTGTCATAATTTTTGATAAATTCACGAGGGAGATTGAAAGAAATAAAATGATAAAAATCATTCATTCGTCTGTTAATAAAGTGTTACATTATTCTAATAACTATGTTACGACAAAAAAATTGACTATCTAAAATTTTTCAAATAACAATAACTAAAAAGCTCAAGTGACAAAAAAAAAATGTATTCCGGCCTAGAGGTCTGACAAATGTCATATATGAAAAAAATTAAAGCATATATTATACCCAAAAATCATGCACAAAAAGAAGAAAGAAAAATTATAAAGGGAGGGGAAACGAGGAATGCTATTGCAATTAAATGTCAGCAATTGCAAAGCAACTACCCCACAAGGCCAGATTTTGTGTGTTTGGAATGGACACGAAGTAAGCATCATGCAAAGTGTAGTACAATCAATGGTGTAATACGTACAGATTTTTATGCACAAGTATTGCTACTATCTGCAGTACGGTGCTTTATTTTAATGGCGAATTGGTGCTTCCACAATTCAGAGACAAGCTCTGAGAAGAAGAATGTATATTTAAATGAATAAAATGCAGAGTTGATGCCAAATTGCCAATAATAGACGATTGGATTTGGAGCGGTCGCAATATTCCGAGGTGGGGTCACCCTTCAGACAACGATTTTAGATCAAAAAAATACTATGCACTATGCAGATATATATACATGATCTCTAGATCCGCTGTTTATGGATGGATAAGTGGAGCTTTATTGTATTTTTAATTAGTAGGTAGTAGTACTTAATAAATATTCACCTGAATCGAAATCAATATCTAGGCCCCAGGAAAATTAAAGGACTACTGACTGCTAAATTAAAATTTGTAAATATGTCTCTGTCTGACCAAATCACTTTAATTTTGAAGGGAACTTTTAAAAAATCACTATGAGAAAATTTAAAAGCATTATAATGTTCGGATTAGATTACTTATGAGATGCCAAAATTGTCTCACAAAAGCTTCTGATAAAGGTTTTCTTTTTAAAAAAATAAATAAATTTGCGACAATTGAATCCTAAGTCTTTTGCATATTACCTAAGCTCATTACTGTTACTAAATTATTTCCAATGGCTTCTGATTAAATTGTTTTGAATAGAGTTTTCATTAAGAAATTGCTTTTGTAAATACTAACAAATCTTTTATGTCATTTGAAATAAGTTGGAAGTATTTAGGTACGCATAATTCTATTACTTCATGTCTACACACTCATAATAAAGTTAGTAAAACTCATATGTAATAAAATATATATATCTCAAATAAAATTGATAGAATTCACTTTTATTAAGAATGTATTTAAATATGATGTGTTAAATTTTTGCTCATCCAAATTCAATAAACAAATGAAAAAAATTTCACTCATATATATTATTATGATTTAAATTCAATTTCTGAAATTTTATATTGATGGGTTGTCTATAAATATTTTTGTAAAAGTTCAATGAGTCATGAAAAATGTTCTAAGTTGGATAGGGTTTTTCCCCTCAACTTATATCCCAGTCACTCTTCGAAAAACAAAGAAAAAAACTTAAATTTTAGTAGTAGGTAGGGGCCATAGCCCCTGATAACAGGCACACTGCTGAACAAGGAAACACCAGAAAGTTCATATGCAAGTTTTTGCCACCCCATGAGGTGTTATATCCTGAAGATGTAATCCTATATCAAACAGGGATTCCATTATTTGGACTTGGAACGTCAAATATAATATACATCTTTTATATAAGTATATAGCTCACATATTTATATTGCTACCACATATAATATATTTATATTATATCAATACTTATCTCCATACTCATTGAAATTTATATTAATATATGAAGTATATCTCGTACAATATGTCATTTCATGTTAAAACAACACTTGTATACGGTCTCCATGAAACACATAGTCCAGTCGAATGAAGCAAGATAATTAGCGAAGCTAACGCAGCTCAAGGATGACACAAAAAATTGTCTGTTCTAAAACTATAATTGTTTGAAGGGACAGAGAAAGAAACTAAGAGATAATATGTTATATATAAATATGAACAAGCTTGTAGTGAAAGGCAAATGTGAGATGATGTTAACCTTTCATTAGTAGAATATGTGATAGGTAAGATACAAGCAAATGCTAAAATCTGCATGTCATGGTCAGTAATGTTATTTGTTCTCCTTTTTGACACATTTAATAGGAAATCATGAACTGTTTCTTTAACAATAATTGATAATTAATTTTTATTTCAAAAAATATTTAAGAATCTTCTTAAAAATATCACTTTAAAAATATCTTATTTCTAACTCGTGATACTTAAATATTTATATTAAGATGGAGACAAATTTTAAACAAGACAAATTAACAAATAAATAGTATAATCTTAGATCAAGTTTCTTATATTTACTATACATTCAATTAATTTTAAATTTCAAATCAAATAATGATGGATAAATATTTTTCTTGTCAATAAGTAACTTAAAAGTAAAATATATACACCCATTTTTTTAAAAAAAATATCTATCAATAACTATTTGATTTAAGAATTGGATAAAACAAATATAAAAAATTTGATATATTAAATGCATTAAAATTTTTAAAAAAATTCATTTTAATTATTTGTCATATAAGTTGTTTTGACTTGTCAACAAAACCTTGTATAATCATTTTGGGATTTTTTTTATGTGTTTGTTATCATTTCGTTTTTTCAATATGTTAATTTTTTTTATTTGATTATTCCTCATTACTAAATAGCACAATAGTAATTCTAATAGTACAAATATCATTATTTAAGAAATTATGAATTACACATCCCGTGAGCAACACGCAGAGAGAAGAATAATTATTGGAATTTGGCATATGTGAGTAACTCTATTGTTACTTTTGGATTTTATGTTTTAGGGGTATTGGATATTTAAGCCGAAAGATTAATTAATTATTTATTTGTCAATATTTTAGTTGATTTAAGTGATTCAAAATTACTTATTTATATTTTAGTAATATATTAGGATTGAGTGCCGTAAGTAAATAAAATTAAATAATAGTGTTAAGGAATTTTAATCAATACTAACGAATTGATTTGATTTAGATTAATGAGAGTCTAATAAATTTTAAATATTTGTGCTTTAAATTTTTTATAAATATTCAAATCACAATTTTTTAATTATTTATTTATTTCTTCTTATATGCCAATAAATATTACAAATAAATAGATGTTTTTTTTAATAATTCGTTTATATATAGTAAAACAGTTTTATAGAATCCTTTTATTATTCCTTCACTCAAATTGCCGGCCTTTTCATTAACTAATCAAGGATCAATTAATTATTGATGTTTGTTCTGCTGCATAGGAAATAAAAGAAAAAAACTAATTAGTTAGTTATTGATGTTTTGCATTAGTATTCTAACTCTACTACTAATATGATCAACTAATTTGACTTGGGATACTATGATTGCCTTTCATGACATAGATTTTTTTCTTTCCTAAATCTTGGACCCAATACCTTTTAAGAAGGATACTAACTTACCAGTACCACTACCTTAATGCATATCAATTTTATTGGACCGATCGAAATGTGTTTTTTACTTTATTTTAAAAAATTAATGATAAAAATTACCCAACAATATCAGTATATATAATTATTTTATGTTAAATAATTACATTCATTCTTATGATACAAAAGTAATTTTATATTCAAACAGTATGGCTATAATGGATGCATGTTAGTACTAATTAATTGATCATTAACATGTTTAATTAAAGCATGCAATTTTGAGTACTCTCTACACAACCCGAGTCCCGCGACAGTTGCCGGCTGCAGCTGAAATCTTCAATTCCGCGTTTGGGAATTACTACACACCATTGACTGCTGCAAAACGCACTATGAGACAAACATGTATCTATTGAGAAGCTCCAAACAAAACAATATTAAAAGCCCTTTTTGCCTGTGACATGCAACGCGCTACCACTCTATGCCTGCCCAACACGTCACCGTTTTGGTCCACCGACACAGAAAACGCGGCTGGATTTGGACCCATTTTTAACCGTATTATGCTATCTTACTTTATAAATTAAATAATGGTTTTACGTGAATCAAACTTCTTAATTTAAAATTTTACTCACATGATGTTACCTACTCACCTCCACTATTAATAATGAAGATGACTTTGTTATGCTCAATTTTTAATAAAAATGTTGCAAATACTGATAAAAGTATATTATTTGTAACATTTATCTGACAAAATGCTACAATTGAGTCATTTACCGCTAATCATTTTACAAATTTGTAATAACTCAAAACATAGTTACCCAAATTGTCAGGCGGATTTTCCTTTGGCTACCTCTCCCTTTCATGGCTTCTCACTCGAGGGCAAGGCAGATGGAGAACCAGCCGGTGACATCCGCGCAATGCGGCAGTGGTGGGGGACGACAGAGCTGAAGGAGTTGGCGGCACCGTCAACAAGAAAAAGGAAGAATGCGCAAAATGTGTCAATTGAATCATAAAAATATGAGAAAATATCTTAATTAGTTCTTGAATTATTTATTGGTATTTACGTTAGTCCCTCTATAAAATAATTTTTTTAATTAGTCCCTACACATTTTATTAAACTCATTAGTTATTCCGTTTACCATGTTATAAACTAATTAGGATAATGTTTAAAATATTTAGAAACCAATTAAATTGAGAGACCAATTGGAGTTTTTTTTTTCTTTGGAACCAACGTAGACATTAGTGTAAAGTTTATGAACCAATTAAGACATTTTTTCCTAAAAATATATAACAAGTAAAGACATACATTTTATTAAAAACATACGTAACATATAATTTAGTTTTATGATAAAATCAAAACGCAAGTTAATTTGTAAAGTAAAATCAAATAATATAAACGGGAAAATAAATCTGAAACATGTGTGCTGCATCATCGTATTATTATTATTATTATTATTATTGTTGTTGTTGTTGTTGTTGTTGTTGTATTGTTTTACTACCTTGTATCCCCCTCCCTGAGGCAGCCGTCCAAAGGTCAAAATGAAAATGGTCAATAAACTAATTATACTTTGAGGTTTGAAAATCTGTCTCTCGTGAAAGTATACTATCCATTATAATAATAGTAGTAATAATAATAATAATAATAATAAAAATAATAAATTATGAATATATGCACCTAATTATTAACCTCCAAAAGCGAAATCATTCCATCGACAACGAAATCTCAATAAAGTAAAGAGATGTCAAAGCTTGCTCATCTCTGTTATTTTGCTACATTTCCATTTTTTCACTAGAAATGTTTTCTTTTTTTCTCGAGAGGCACTGAAGCTATTTTTCTTGTCTTTTTTGGTATGAATACACTGAAACTGTTATTGCTAGGTTACAACCCAGAGAGTGTTGACAATTTCACCAATAAAATAAAACAGATCACCGAACGAAAATTGGGTATTCGCCTAACACAACAAAATGTGGGTTAGTGGCAAACCGCCACAAATGTACGCAAATAAATGTGCGGAGGCGACGTGACCTCACGCAAACGTGAATGCGCACCAATTGTTGCATTTATTGAATGATGATAACATAAGGTAGAGTGTGGGTCACTGCACTATTTCAACCTCAAGCCAAATTCAAGTTACATACACTACGTAACAAATACTTATAATGAATCTTATTATTTTTATTTTCCAGTGTCTCACCTCTCACGGTATTCCCCACTCTCCAATTCACTTTGATCTACCCCTTTCTATAGCAACTTAAAAAAATCGCCACCTTTTGTGGCGCAAAAAACAAAGAAGAAACAATAGATCCCCACTTTCCACTTCTTTCATTTATTGTTTATAATTGATACAAGCTGGCTTTATTCTTCGTATAGAAGAAGAACAGGCCCAAATACTAAAATGGCCATCCATGATGTGGCACATTGATATAAATTACACTCCGTTTCCATAAGATGGGTGAATTTTCCATAGGATGTGTGATATGATTAACGAACAACTTTTCCTGTTGAAGATTAATTGTGGCGCCTTTTTAGGCAGCTTCCTAAGTTGCTATCCCCTTTTCTTATCCTACTATTCCCTTGTGCTCACCACTCGGTGCGCACATCACAACTTACAATTAATATCATTATATATTAAAAATTAATGCTGGTGAATATAATAAAGTGTGAAATTCCAGTAGGGACAGAGTTAGTTTAACAATAGTTTATTTATTCCATGATTGATTTTTGTCTAACTAGTAGACTAAACACCTCAAACAGTAATTGCCATTCATGATAATTAAATTTAAATTTAATTGCTATACATTGAACTCTATTTTCATTTAATATTTTATTACATAAATAAAATTAATTAATCATTTCATTCAATTTTTAAAAGTCACACATATAAAATAATTTTATTTGATGAAATAAGAATGTTAAATTTTTTCATAAAAAATATGTTATTTATATTTATTAATGGTCAATATTGTGAACTCATTATTTATCTACTATTTTATAAAATTTTAATAAGACCACAAGTCTATCAAAATTTCAATTAATAGTTAGATTGTACGTGAGTCGACATTTCAAATTCAATTAAGTCTAAATACATGTAACTCAAACTCAAGCATAGCAATTAAGTTCATTAAATTATTCATTAAAATCATTAAGAGCTCTGTGACTGTGTCCTATTTTTTATTATTTAATTAATTAATTATTAATTGGGCTGGGGAACAGTGTGAATGTGTGATGAATCGCGATCGGATCAGTACAAAACGTGCTTGTGTGCTTATGTGAGCGTCCCCTCTCCTCTTCTCCCTCCTCTTCTCGTTTTGTTTTCACAAGCAGAGAGAGAGAGAGAGTTAGCATTCAACCCAGTGAGTGAGAAAAATACACAGAAAACAAAACCGAAGCTAAGCAGAGAAAGAAAGAAAGAGATTGAGGTGTCGTTGTGATTCGTGTTTATTGGGAGTGCACAGAGGAACGAACCAACGAGGGCCCAATCAAACAAATTCACCCTCATCTATTGGGAGTCCATCTTTTCTCTTCTTCCTTTTCTTCCCCAACGAGGATTAGGTACTCCCTTATTGCTAGTTCTAAAGCTCCTTTTTTTTTTTTTTTTCTTTCTGGTTTGGTTTGGTTATTGTTTTCAGTGGGCTTGATCTGATGGTGTCTCACAGCTGCGGCATTGATCTTAATGGGTTTTAGTTTTTCCCTTCTGAATTTCAATTGGGATACCTCAAAATCTCTTTTTTTATCCCAAAAATGAGATTGCCCTTTTTGTGTGTTCTGGATTTCGATGGCCATGGCCAATGAAGGTGAATTTTTTAATTTTTATTTTTTGAAAAAGGAAAAATGAACTTCCGTTTCTGTGTTTCGATTCTGGGTTTGGATTAGGAAACAGAAACACAATAAATGTAGATTTTTTTTTTGTCAAACAAAAATGAGCTTAAGCTTTTATGGCTAATGTTTATGGAACTTGTTGCGAGTGATTTAACTGTGGTGCTACCCACCAACTTATTCTGCTTTACTACCAACTTTAATTTCTCCGAACCTTACTATTATTCTTTCCGAGTTAAGACTTATAATTACCACTCAAGTTTTGCTTTTTTTTTTAATCTTTTTTTTTTCTTCGTACATATTCATTTCAATGTTTGGTCCGTGATGGATCTGGTGCGGTGAATTAATTAATGGCTCACCTTGTTGTCACTCCCGTGTCTTTGATTCTCTGAAAATGAAGTTTGTTTTGTTAATTGGTTGTCTAACTTGCTTCTAGTTCCTGCTTTGTTCTAAATGAACACCATCCATCAAGCTGACGAGGCATCTCTATATTTATTTATTTGTTTATTTTAGGTTTGTATTAGCTGAACTGGGGGTGGATTCTCTCAATGATTTTTTCAATACCAATCCGAATGAAGTTGGAATAGCACGTTTGTATTGGTTTCTGGGTGTATTCATAACAGTATTTTGCATTTAACCATCAACTTCTTGGTTAGAGAATGTCCAGGCCTCTGTATAGAGGTGTATCAGGGGTTCGGATCCCAGAATATGACTCGTGGGACTCTCAATACAAAGATAAAACAGAAAAGGAAGATTTGGATAAAAAAGGTTCCTCAAATCCCAGCCCCCCCTTACCTCTGAAGTCTCCCTTAAAGTTGCTTTTTGCAGATAATTCTCATTCTAAATATGGCATCAATGAGAATGGTTACTCATCTGATCCCTTCATTGTTGGAACTCCGAGAAGTCGGCATAAATTGGTTCTGCTTTTATTGAAGCTTGGTTTAGTATTTGTAGTTATTCTTGCTCTTGCTGGATCATTTTTATGGACAGTCTCAATTTCAACCACATCAAGAGGTCACATTTACCATGGTTACAGAAAACTCCAAGAAAAACTCGTATCAGACTTGTTGGATATTGGGGAGATTTCTAATGCTCCCTCTAGGCTGAAAGAATTGGAATTCTGCTCTCAGGAGTTTGAAAACTATGTTCCTTGCTTTAATGTTACTGATAATCTGGCTCTGGGTTATTCTGATGGTAATGAGTTTGACCGGCAATGTGGCAATGAGCTCAGGCAAAATTGTTTAATTCTCTCACCAACAAATTACAAAATTCCCCTTCAGTGGCCTACTGGAAGGGATGTTATATGGTTTGCTAATGTTAAAATCACTGCACAGCAGGTTCTTTCTTCTGGAAGCTTGACCAAGAGGTAATGATATACATCTCTCATACAGGCTGTCATTCCTTCAGCTATCATTTCATCTGAAAGTCTTTTCATTGCAGGATGATGATGCTCGATGAAGAGCAAATTTCCTTTCGTTCAGCCTCTCTTATGTTTGATGGTGTGGAAGACTACTCACATCAAATTGCAGAAATGATTGGACTTAGAAATGAATCCAACTTCATACAGGCTGGGGTAAATTAATATTTATGCTTTATTGAAAGCGGTATACTTGAGTATTTATTTTTCACAATGGCCCTGTCAACTATCCTCATTTTTCACTTATTTGGTACATGTTAGCTATATAGTTGACCCTACTTGTTACTTAATTTCATTTCATATGCTTTACTTAATTGTGATAAATGGGCAGGTATCTGCATTAACTTTTAACTCACTGCAATATATTATTAATATAAAAAAAGCTACTTATTAACAATCTTTGAGATATCTTCTGTTTTTGACAACTAATGTATCTGCATGAAATGTTAACTACACATTCTCTGAACTGTTCTAAGCATGTACCTTGTTTTACTATATATTTTCTCTTAACTGCAATAAAATCGCACAAGATTATTGAGCAAGTTTTTTGATGTCAATGGCCTTGGAATATCTACTCATCTGCTCTGGGATTAATTAGATATAAAACTTTTATGTACCTTGCATTTGATGGGATTTGCGATAGATCTTCTGATCGGTTATGGTGGTAGACTGGACTGGTACTGAATATAAACTGAGTTCTCAAAGTTTGACAAGATTATCATTCTAAAATTTACAGGTTAGGACCATACTGGACATTGGTTGTGGCTATGGTAGTTTTGGAGCGCACCTCTTTCACAGTCAGCTTTTAACAATGTGCATTGCAAACTATGAGCCTTCAGGCAGTCAAGTTCAGCTTACACTTGAGAGGGGTCTTCCTGCTATGGTTGCTTCTTTCACTTCAAAACAGTTGCCGTATCCATCTCTTTCCTTTGATATGTTGCATTGTGCTAGATGTGGGATTGACTGGGACCAGAAAGGTATGTTTGAAAACCAACCTCATGCTAGTTTCATATGGTCAATGTGGTTATGTTGTACTAAGCATTTGTTTGACAAAACCTCTGGTTTCTCGATTTTAAGCCTTTCCAATTTAGGATGTTAGATCACAAAGGTCATTGGAATAAGGAATTAGGATGTACACAAGTTTTATGTCTAAAACAAGAAATAAAATCCGCTATCACAGTAATTATCTGTGCTGTTTCTTAACGTTATGCTTTTGTACTTTTCAAATGCCTCAAGTATTTAACTTTGAGAGCTGGCTATCTCTTTTGGTGTTGTATTTTTCCTAGCAGGCTCTAAACCATCATAACTCTTTTGAACCAGGGAAAATGGTGGCTGTTAATTACCCCTCTGTATCATTTATTGTTCTTGTGACTCAGCTTAGTACATGAACTTTTGCATTTTGATCTGAGAGTTGATAATTTTTTTTATGCAACTTATCCACTATAAGGTTATTTCAGGTAATTCTTTTAAAAATATAAAGAATTGGATATGTGTGGTGTTTATTGTTTTCACTACCAAACTTAGTCTTATTTTGCAACCAAGGAAAAATATTGACAATTGTCCTGGCTTCTATATTGTTTCTGGTCATTCCTACTAACCTGGCCTTTCCCATTTCGACTATAAGTATTGTTCTTACCATATATGTTGCATGAACTAAAAGTCTTGCTGTCAATGTGAAGCTAAACACTGTAATTATTAGATTCTTTCTTTTCTTCTCTCTTTTCTCCCCTTAGGGCTTTGTGACTTGCCAGAAATTCATTGAGAAAATTGTTCATCATTGATTACATCCTGTTTACTCAAAGTTTACTTTAGAGTCAATATAACATATGATGTCCATCCTCTAGATGATAATCCACAACATACAAAACACAGAGAGATACCTTTTGTGTGTATTTCCCATATTTGTTGAATTATCCAACTAACTGGAGTTAACCTTTCAAAGTCTTCCTCCCATCTATGTGAATATCATCCATCAAACTTCCTCTATTTGGTATTGTTATCCCTTTTTTTAATGTTTGAATTCTGAATCTGAATGTTGTTTATATGCTTCAAAACAATACCTTCAACCCTCCTTTATTATTGTAGCATCTTAGGGTCACTGAACTGAATTCACTGAATTATTAAACTCTGATTGATCTTATCAATATTCATATTGCATGTAGATGGCCTTCTATTGATTGAAGCTGACAGACTATTAAAACCGGGTGGCTACTTTGTCTGGACATCACCTCTTACTAATGGCCGTAACAAAGATAACCAGAAAAGGTGGAAGTTTGTACATGATTTTACTGAAAATCTTTGTTGGGAAATGCTTTCACAGCAAGATGAAACTGTTGTATGGAAGAAGACCAGTAAAAAGAATTGCTATAGCACAAGGTAATGATGCTGTGGCATGCATTTATGAGAACGTATCTCCCTTTGTATAACCTGGAAGCAGATTTCTAGTATAGGGTATCTGATTTTGGTGCATGCATTTGTATACAGCATATAGATTAATGAGTATTCCTGGTTCTTAGCATTATCTGTTTGTTTGTATTTCCAGAAAGAGTGGTTCTCCCCCCCCTTTATGTGGTAGAGGCTATGATGTGGAGACTCCATATTACCGAGAACTGCAAAACTGCATAGGAGGAACACACAGCAGCCGTTGGGTTTCTATTGAAAAGAGGGCAAACTGGCCATCTCGGGACAACTTGAACAAGAATGAGCGTGCGATACATGGTTATTGTTAAATTCTTCAACGTTTATATATAGAGCTCTAAATCGTTGCACTGTAGTGCCTCACGAATGAAATTGCCTATCCATTAGGATATCTTACTATGCCCATGTTCACTTTTTCCAGGGTTGCAATCGGATGAACTTGCAGAGGACTCTGAAAGCTGGAGAACAGCAATCCGTAATTATTGGTCTCTTCTGTCGCCTTTAATTTTTTCTGATCATCCTAAGAGGCCTGGTGAAGAAGACCCTCCACCACCTTACAACATGCTAAGAAATGTCCTAGACATGAATGCTCATTTTGGCGGTTTTAATTCTGCATTATTGCAAGCTGGGAAATCTGTGTGGGTCATGAATGTGGTCCCGATGACTGGGCCGAACTATCTTCCTTTGATCATGGACAGGGGTTATGTTGGTGTTTTGCATGATTGGTATTTTAATCTCCTTTCTCTTCTTATTTTAGAATTCACTATTCTCTGCTTGCTTTTTTTTTCTTGGCTGAATTTGAATGGTCGACCATATGCTAGATTCTCTCTTTCTTCCATTTTGTAATGGTTTGATTCCTCCCAAATACATGGAATTCTTGGTTACCGTATTTTTTGTGTGTAAAATCTAAGCATTGATGCCTTTATCTAGGTCTCATGCTTATTCACACTAAGGTTTGAGTATTCTTGACGTGTTCAAACTCTGACGTGAAATAATTTAGATCTTTAACATTAGTAAAAATATATGGAAATAAATTTGTAAAAAATAATGAATAAGTTTGGAGTGTTCTTGATGTGTTTAAGCTTCATCTAACATAAAATAATTCAGATCTCTGGCATTAGTTAAAAAAAAATGGTAATAAAGTTTTGAAAAATTAATAATTAAAGGGGCCCCTAATGCATGAGCTCTCTGAGCCATACATAGAGACCAAGGAATAATTTTATATCTCTAATTAATTGTTAAAAAAGACCTGTCAATTATGATTTTGTGTGCACTTGCTACCATGTCTTACACATATTCTAGTTTTCTTACAAGTATGATCTTTTGTGGCTTCAAGGTGTGAGGCGTTTCCAACGTACCCTAGAACCTATGACTTGGTGCATGCAGCTGGACTTCTATCCCTGGAAAGTGCTCAGCAGCGTAGATGCTCTATGCTTGATCTGTTCATAGAAATTGACAGATTACTGCGCCCTGAGGTATGTATGCTATGGGCTTTTTTCCCCCTTGTTTGTGGTATTTTTCCTCCATGTTATGAGGTATAAATATGTAAAAACATCGAGGCATGGCACATTGAACCTTTAGTTTGCTGATGAAGATGAAAACAAATCATCTTTTACTCTGCCCTCATAGTCAGAGTAAGGATAACCTTTATAAAAAACATGAGCGGACTCTTAAAATGTAAGTGAATATTGGTGAAAAGTTTGGCAGTTGTCTCAAGCCTGTAATGGAATGAATCCACTAGATTTCACTTTGGTGGACCTTTATTGACGTGTAGTAATGTAATTTATTCCATTCCTTTCTTGAATCAAAGCATAACAATCTGAATTTGAGCAAACAATTGAATGCAAATAGGACTATCAAAGTTGCTGCATTTACACCTGGATATACGAATTTACTTCTGTTTAGCATAATGTTGTATTAACTCATGACCCAGATTATTGTGACTTTCAGTTTGCATGCAATTGGTTTATTTCAGATTTTCCTTTTCTGGAGCCTGGTTCTATTTGTAAAGTTTTTCTTCCACCTTAAATGTGTTGATGACATAATTTTGTACTTTGCAAACCTATGTATGAATTTTTATGGTTAATAGCTTTTTACATCCTAATCAAGGTTGCCATCGAAACTGTGTCGAAAAACTCCCTTTCCAATCATGTTACCCTGAGTTGCTATATTATAGGTCTTTTGATATACTGACAAAGTGACAATGGTCATGTGTGCAGGGTTGGATCGTAATTCGTGACACAATTCCTTTAATAGAGTCGGCTAGAGCTCTAACAACGCGGCTGAAGTGGGATGCTCGAGTCGTAGAAATTGAAAGTGATAGTGATCGGAGACTCCTGATCTGCCAGAAACCTTTCTTCAAGAGACAGGCAAATTGATTCATTGGAAGTGCTGGAAGAAATTAGACCATAATATTCATATATTCATTTTCATATAACGTTCATTTATTATCATAATGCTCCGCCATAGAAAGTGGGGATTGAAAATTTTGGACAGAAAGAAGCCCGAAAAACAGCAGAAGAAAGAACACAGTGGATTCTCATAGTGATACCACCACAACTCCTATGTAGCCGTAAGGTGTACATAGGCCATGTAATTACCAAACGAGGAGCATAGCAGACGAGGAAGTATACTTGGTAGATTTAATTTTTCATGTGATGTCTGATTACTGTTACACACACATGATTAAGGTTGGGAAGATAATGATAGAATAAGTTATTTCTGTTTGCTATGGTGTATAAAATGCTCAGCGGTTAATTCCCTTTATTATTATAGAATTATTTTTCTGCTTTCATTTCATAGGATCTTTCATGTCTCGTGTAATGGTTGAGAAGTTATTTGGGTTGCGTTTGGATGAGTGATTTAAGAATTTTAGAGAATTTAAAAGAAAAAAAAGGCTTTGAATCGATTCATTCTAAGTCGTCATTTTTCATTTTTTTTTCTCCCTCTTAAAATAACTTATAAAGTGCTTTAGTTGTGGTTTAGAACTTATGATTTGCTTCTTTTTTATGTTAGGGTACAATTTTTATGATTTTGTTGGGTTGGGGTTGGGCATAACGCCAAAATATAGATATTGCCATGGGATGGGATGATATCCAACAATAAGATTTTTATTAGTTTCCAAGCATATCTATAAAATAATTCGAGCAGCACATTTTTTTATAAATAATATTGATCAATATATTAAACTCTCCACACGCTCAAATACAAGAAAATGATAAAATTGATAATTTTTTTGGTCAAGGATTTCATAAATCCTTTCTTTATGAAATCAATTTTTTCATCTTCACAAATTCTTTCTTCTACAAATTTCTTGTGATGTTCTGTAACGAACATGATTAAATCTAATTCTTCATCTTTAAGTGCTTCACAAAACTCGCAAAGCGATTCAATTTTTTCTTCCATGTTGCTACCAAATTTTGTCAATGAACACAAAGACCCAGGAGCAAAGTTCAGAATGAGTTCGAAGCATGTTATCTTGTGTTTTTTCAAAGTTTTGTATAGATGGTATACTTATTAGCAAACCAAGAGGTAAAATTAGTTATTAGAATGACTGATTAGTGTTATAACAAATTTGTGTTATTTTGTTGAGAAAAACCAAACATCACCACCATCACACACTTTTATATTAGCTATTTATGTTTTGAGTTATCTCAATTCCTTGTATTATATTTTTCTTCTAATCCAAAAAATAAACTAAATGTAAAAAAAGTTTATACTATTAATTTATTATTTGTGAATAATTTTTAAATTTCAATTTTTTTTAAGAAGAAAAGTAAACATTGTCAAAATTATTAATTAATTTGCAACAACTAGTTCAAGGTAATAGTTTGCTATGGATGTATAGAGTGTGATATTATTAAGGCACTACCCTACCTATTTATAATCAATCTCTCATTTTTAAACAAAGATCAATGTTTTCTATTTTCATCTTTTGTAAGATTAAAAATTTGGTGGTAACTCAATTATTCACATCTAATTTTTAAATTTGTCACAACCAACATATACTTCAAAGAAAATCTAACATTCTCAAGTCAAGCGTTTGTTGTACATAAAGAAAATAAGAAAATAGTGTAATTGAGATTTTTGAAAAATGTTTAAAGGTATGTAAAAAAAAAAATGCTCCTTTTTTATGAGAGTGGCTGCTTGATATACTGCTAGAGGTAAATTATACGTGAGTGTGATGCGATTATGGTGAGACGGTTGCATTTGTCTACTCTACTTCTAACCCAAGATCACGTCTTGATGAAACATTAGTTTCTGTCAAACAACTTATTCAACAAAATTAGCATGTCATCACGTCTATTGCACTGCTAATAGATTTATTGATCTTCTTTCTGGTTTGAGTGATAAGCAACATGAAAAATGTGCTGTGTGGGATTTAAAGTGGACAGAGCCTCTGTGGCATTTTGAAAGCTAATTTTTTTTTTTCTTCCGCCTTTCAATCTTTTAGCAACACCAAAAAGGAAAAATTGAAAAAGAGACGACAGTGAAGGAAACATCATGGTTTCCCATAATTGGAATTTAAACAAGACCTTCACCATCTATGTAGTACAATTACAAGTGTATAACGACACGTATTATATCTAAAACAACAGTAAAAACGAACAAAATAAATAAAATAGACATACTCTTTGTTCTCTACAAAATAAATATAAGTGACATTAACTTACTTTCTAAATTTTTATTGACGTCAAACAACTAGTACAAATAATATTGACATCAAATATTTTTGAAAGTGAAAACTAAAATGAAAGGAGATTAAATAGTCTTTCTAAATTTACGGATACGAATATTGGTAGGATAAAACTTTAGCTGACTCTCCCTTGTCACCGACCTTAGCTCAGTTGGTAGAGCGGAGGACTATAGCGGTTCAATAGTCTCATGGTAATCCGTAGGTCGCTGGTTCGAATCCGCCATGTCGGAAGTTTTCATTTTCCTTTTATTTCCCCTCCTTTCCCGCCTTTTGATTGATCCATCACACACGTGTTATGTAGCTGTTGATTCATCAAAACAGTTAATGGCTTCGCACTTCTTCTTCCTCCTCCGCACCACCACCACCAAAACCCTAACCCCGCCGCTGCCAAACCTTAATAGCCCCCTCTTCACCGCCCCGTTCTCCACCTCCTTCCTCGTCACCAAAACCCCAAAGAAGCTGAAGAAGAACAAGAACAAAGACAGCCCCGTCCAGACCCAACCCAACCTCATCCCTCCCCTTGAGCGCATTGTCGGCCGCGACGCCCAATTCAAGCTCATCACCGAGACCAAGCAGTCCCTCACCGCCCAGCCGGATCACGTGCTCCGCCTCGACGACGCCGGGAAGCTTCACCGCGAGCTTGGCTTCCCGCGCGGCCGCAAGATCTCCCGCTCCGTCCTCCGCCATCCGCTCCTCCTCCAGACGTACCGCCACACCGACGGCAAGATGTGGCTCGGGTTCACCGACCTCATGGAGGACCTCGTCGCGGAGGAGCGCGCCCTCATGGACTCCATGGAGCACGACCGCGTCGCCAAGGTACGCAAATTGCTCATGATGTGTTCGAGAAAACGCGTCCCTTTGAGCAAGATCCACCACTGCAGGAACCTCTTCTGGATACCCGACGATTTCCGGGACCGGGTCCTCAAGTACCCGAATTACTTTCTGGTCGTGGTTGATGCCGACAGGAGGAGGGTCCTCGAGCTGGTTAATTGGGACCCTCTGTTAGCGGTGAGTGCAATTGAGAAGGAATTCGTGATCGATGAAGAAGGTGCTAAGAGGAAATCAAGGTTTCCCGTGAAGCATGGGAGGGATTTGGGTTTGGGGTTGGAGGATAATAGGAAGCTGATTCGTTGAACACGTTGCCCTTTGTGTCGCCTTACTCCGACGGGTCGAAGTTGGATGTGTGGACATTGGAAGCGGGGAAGTATAGGGTTGGGGTGGTTCATGAGTTCTTGAGCCTAACATTGGAGAAGAGGGCGTCCACACACCACCATGTGGAGTTCAAGGAGGAGTTTTATTTTACCAAGCATACTTATCATATGCTCTTGAAGCAGCCCAGGGTGTTTTATTTGGCGGGGACGGAGATGAACTGGGTCGTGTTCTTGAAAGATGCTTATGATGAGAAGGGTGTTTTGATTCACAAGGACCCTCAGGTGGTCTTCAATGAGAAGCTGTATAAGTATGCTCTGATGGAGGAAATGGAACCTGGTTCTGATGTTGGGATGGAGAGGCAGCAACATATAACTTGAGTTTCTAAATGGCAAGCTGTGTTGTATTTAGTCGCAGTCTTGTAAATTAAGAAAGGATAGTTTGAGCTCTTCAATTTAAGGGTGGTCCGAAACAGGATCAAACTGGCCTTACTGATATAGGGACGAAGACATAACCGGTGTTTCTTTCGATGATTCAATCTGTGCTAGTGATTGGCTTGACAGATGATCATTAGTTCCAAGGAAGAAAGTATAGGGCGGGGAGAAATTAGAGTTGAGGATCATGTTCTGTTTTAGATGGAGTAGCATGCATTCCTGAGCATGGCTAGGTGGCAAGGATTTTAGTTTGTCGACTACATAATTTCATCTAGCTACACTAAGTTTCATTGTTTCAACTTCACCTATGAGGAAATGTATCATATCCGGGTTTTCTTGTATGATTTTTTATTTTTTCATAATTAATAGCATTGCAAAGTTCTCTGATTGGGAGAGAGAATAAATACAAATTTTAGACATATCCTTACTATCAGCATCTGCTCTATCTTCTTGAAATTTATTACGTGTTTGTTTCCCATGCTTAAAAAGGCAGCATTCTGCCCTCTGGTGGAGTTTGCATATTTTTTCAGGAAAAAAATTGTCTGTCTGTAGGCTAGGAGTTACTCATCATCAGACATTAATCCTAACTACTCCTGAATTTGCTTGGCTCCAATTGTAGCATGCAAGTAGTGCCACATCTTTCGGCATTGACTTTGATGTTACCTTTAAATGTAGGCCTCATCATGTATTGGAGTTTTTTTACTTGTGGCATGTGTCATTTTTAGTAACAGCTTCTGAGCCATACTTGATGGTGCCTGCTTTTGAATTATTCAGTTTATTTGGTATTCACTGCTCACATAATGTTTGAATGATGATGATAGTAACAAGTGACAATAGAAGCAAAGGGACTGGCTAATTTTTGTCTCGCACATCCAAAACTGTTTACATAGTGTTCATAGAACCTGTGAAAACCGGGTGATGACATTAAGTTGCACACATGAAAGTGGGGACAATGAAGACTGCATTACATCAAGTCTTTAAACCAAGAGACTGTCAATGCCTGGTGCAGTCTCGTTTATGGTGAAAACCAAACACTGATAATATGTTTAAGCAAATACAACAAGGGATAACAACAATCACAACCAAGCCTCAACCCTCAGTGGCTAACAGGTTGAAGCAAATGAAAGACACATAAAACTGAAAATACTGCTCAACTTCGTCAAGTCTTAGAAACTGAGAGACTGATGAGTTACTCCTTTTACAGGCAACTAATGATTTTTAGTTCGGATCCTTGGCATGCTCTTGCTTTTCTGGGCAACACTAGCACTGCTTCTATGCACAGTTGAGGAACTTGATCCTCCTTGGCCACTTTTCTTTGGTGATCTTCGGTGGTAATTCCGGCTGCTGTCCCCGAGTGCAGCTTTGGCAACACTATCAGTGAGTACTTCGCGTGCTCTCTGAGGCTTGATAGACTGCTTGTTCAGGTACATAAGCTTTGGAAGAAGACCACTAACTGCTTTCCGCAACTGCTCATCGCTGACATTGCTTTGAACTGGATTTCCAAGCAGATTCAGGGCCTGAAGTGAGTTGTAGTTGGCCACAAGCTGGCCTAATACTTTTGTTGTTGTGATCTTGTTGAAGCTCAGGTCCAGAACTGTTAGCTTCAGTAACCTGTGTAGCCCCTCAACGTCACTTATCTTGTTCCCGGCAAGATACAGCTCTTTGATGAGTGTACAGTTTGATAAACCTGATAAAACACGGTGATGAGTGAACAATTGTATTGTAGACAGTACTTGATGAAAGCTAAGAAACGTGAGGAGTTGAAATCTCTGTTGAATATCAGCTAATGCAAAATACTAATAACAGAAACTTACCATGTCCAATTCTTGAGATGCGATTGTAACTCAGATCAAGTACCCGCAATCGGGTTAATTCTCTGAGGCCCTCGATGGTGCTGATCTTGTTTCTTGACAAATTAAGTGTATGGATACCCTTTGGAAGGACTCCAGGTGTGATTTGAACTGCAAATCAAATGAATAGGAGAAACAATCAGTCTAGTCAGTTATTATTATTGTCAGTTTGTCACTAATTGGTTTTATTGTGAGGATTACTTTCTTCTCTTAAAGAAGTATATATACCTATGAAATTGTTTGACAAATTGACAGAACGGAGACTGGAGAAGTGTGAAATAGCAGGGATGGCTTTTATACCAACACCCGATACATGAGCTGCAGTTGAGGTGGCATTCAGAGACTGGACCACACTATTGGCATGCAAAACCTCCTTTGAAAGATTGGCATCTGGATGTCGACTCAAGTGACATGTGGTTCTTGCCATTGATCTACCCGCATCAGGAGGTGGCAAGACAATGCTTTCCATATTGTGATGATCAAAATCATCCTCAGGGGGTTGCTGCTGAATTTCAAGATCTTTCATCCACTCATCCACTTTGTTAAAGGAGGATGACCCGGTCGAGAAAGCCACCCATTGGTTTTGTGGCCAAAAATCAAAACTTTCGTTGTGAAACCTGCTCCTCCTTTGCTTATCAATTTTTTTATCACTGTAGCTTTTGTGAAAGTAGTCCCCATTAGATGACCTGGGTGAGGGTGATTCCACATGTCTGAATGACTTCTGTTTAGGTTCAAGAGTGTCTGAAGAGTACCCGTATCGACTTTTGAAAGCAGCTGTTGCAGGATGCATCTGTGTTGATTGGCTTAATGGAGATCTATGTATATTCCTGTGGCTCCAGAGGAACAACTTCCACCACAACCTTTTACTTCCAGAAGGGAGAACTTGACTAGACGAATGCCTCTTCAGCATCACTCTATCAGCACTGCAGTGAGTCATCACAGATCTGGGGCTTTCAAGATTAGCCACCTGATTTGCTGACAATTCCTGCAAATCCTCAAAAAGTTGTGACTTGGAAGATGGGAAATGAAGAGTTTTCTTCCCAAGCACATCCCTTCTTTCCAGGTTAGAGCATGATCGTGTGAGCTTTGGAGAGGCGTAGAAGTCTGCCTTGCCAGTCCCAGGATCACTGGCATGCCCGCTCTGAATTATTTCAACACTCTTTTCACTGTATTTTGTCTCCTTATCTGTTGGACTTCGATCATATTCTACTTCCCTTGCCACTGCAGCCTCACGAGCTTGAAGATCAATATCAGAGGGGTCCCTCTTGAAGGAATGTGAATCTTCACGCTCATCTTCCCCATCATAAGCTTCCTCGGCTTCAGCCTTCACAGGGCTCTCATGATTCATAACCCTCACGTTGCACCTTGAACTTTTTGGGATACCGTAAGGTACTATAACATCACCAGTGAGGGGCTTCAAATCACGAGTCTGTGAACCTGATGGTGTCTTCGCGTGTTCTACTTTGACATGTAGAGTTTTGAGGTGCCCTTTTGAAGACCGTTCAGTACCCTGAAGAAGCAAAAGCCAAAACGAAGAAACAAAGCAGGTAAATATACATGGTTTACAAGAACCTCACAAAAGCAAAACTACAAGACAGTAATATTTGACTAGTTTTTACCTTGTTTTTCTGAGTTTTCTCCTTTCTTCCAACCAAAACATCGACACACCTACACATCATGGCCATGGCGGATGTTGAAGATTGTTCCAAGTCCTTATGTTATTCAATCTTGTTTGTGCTTTCCAACCCTTCTGTTCTGCTTTGTAGTACTTATATACACAATCCTATTGCAGATCACATCTCTGCTTTATTGATAGCTTAGCAAAAATAGAAATTGTTTGAGAGCATGGAAGATCACATTGGAAAGGACCGAATCTGGCAGAAATTAGCCATAATCAGTGGGAAGGCGCAAGATCAGAGATAGAAGCCTGTCCAAACAAAACTGGGAGGCAGAAAACCAAAGACCGATGCCTCCTACGATTGGCGACGATGTAGCTAGACAGTTGGCCAGAGTTGTTTATGCTGCTGCTCTTCAAAGCTCCGAGAATATTTGTCCCTGCAAATAAACCTTACCCAGTTGAAGGTACAAATATGCCAATCACTGATTTGGAAAATTCCAGAACCCCCCATTAAACAAAACAAAAACTTGGGGTGCACGAATAAATGCTTTTTTTTTTTTACTTTAAATCTTAGATACTTCTAAAACAATCCAAGACCAAGGCATCATATACTCATATTGCATCCATCAAATAAGAATACTCTTTTAAAAGGGTAAAATAGGTTTTGAAACTCCTCAAGTTATGACAGAAACAAACAGCAGAAATGAGGCTATGTTTCAAGAAGTCAAAAGGAGACAGACGAGTGACAAACTAACCCAAATGCCTCCTCGTAATTGTAACACTACCACTATTCTCATAGGGGGGGGGGACTATGGGTAAACAAAAATGGCCAACCTTTTGAAGCGGAGTTTAGCCAGATTGTCAAACTAAGTAATTGGAACCCCGAGATGTGTGTGTTAGTAGTGGTGATTCTTCTCAATTCCTAAAGAGGAACTTAGTAGTGTCGTGCCCGTTTTGGGAAACAATGGTGGAACTAACTAGGGGAGGTTTGAAGGTGGTGGGATATTACTGGGGGAGTGGTGACCGGTGGTGGAATAATGGAATTTGTTCTCTGAAAAAACTAAGAAAGACGTATGTATTCAAGCAACGCCAACAAGGTGTGTTCAGTTACCATCCATCCAGTGTTTGTAACTTGTGAATGTGACCTGTGAGGTCAGGCTTTGATCTAGTGTGGTCACTACCTGCTACTTCAATAATTTTGTTTCTTTCTTTATTTGATTGATGCTACTACAATAATTTAGGCGAAAAATTCGCTGGTGACTACAACTTTACACAACATTTAGGCACTTATTTAATAAAAATAAATTTTACTTGATCAGATCAAAAAAAAATATTTGGTGACTCACGTAGTATGTAATGCATAGGTGATAACATTCATTTTTATTACGAGAATGCTAAAGATTTATGTGTAATTTTATCACCTTTGTTTTTCTTTAGTTTTTCAATTGACAATATAAATATAACTTTTTCGTCTTGCCCAACCTTGATTTTATCTTCTAGGGAGACTTAAATATTTAGGAGACTAACTTATTAGTAACAATAAAAGATAAATGTGTTTCACGTGTTTGAAAATGTCAAAATGAAAAGCTCATGGTTAGTTGTATTCGAGCTTATCCGAGTTGTAGCCAACGGTTTTTCGAGTTGTATTTGAGTCGAGTTGTATTTGAGAAAAAAATATTTAAAATAGTAAATAATTTATAATAATATAGATATTTAAAATTAGTAAATATTGACACACAAAAGTATTCAGAATGCCTCATATTTTGGAAAGGTGTAAAAGTATTAGAAGTATTTTAAAGTTAGAGTGTCCTCATGTTTTGTGTTGTGCTAACTTATAAGTAATAATAAGATTTTTTTTTCCATAGGTGATAGGTAATAGTAAGATAAATATAAATCTATAACAAACCTCAATTATTTTATTGATGAAGAAAAATATAACAAAATCCATCAAATTTAAGGGTATCGATATCCTATGGTTATTTGTGACAGTCATGTGTTTCACTAACTCTGATTATTTATTATTTTAAACTTGAAAGTAAATCATTATCGTTAAAATATAAAGATGTATTGATACCCTTGTAAAAGTTAGGGTCGGGTACCAAAAGAATAAAAAAAATTGTTATAGACTGGGCCCTAAAGGCCCATTTAGGAACTCAGACCCCATGGTCCATGGGAAGATCCGACTCAAACAAGCTCCTCCCCCATAAACACTCAGAGAGATCCTCAGACCATGACACACTCCCACAACGAATATTACTCCACAGACCTCGGAGAGGAATCCGTGCCAGAGAATCCCAGGCCAACAGAAGTCACGACTCCTACCTAGGTATTTAAGCCAACCCGGCACACCAGGTACGACCTAGAACCCATTTCCCCTTGACCTTACTATATCATCCTACCTTCACTGACTTGAGTATCAGAGTCTTTGCAAGTACCTGCTCCGGCATCCCGAATCCGCAGAGGAGCTCCAGGATCCAAATTGCACCGAGGATCGTATCTCTTGGTACATTGGCGTTGTCTGTGGGGAGTTTTACGGCATCCCACACACTTTTAGATTCTAAAGAACCTCTGTCACCATGCCACCCAAGAATACCAAGAAGACTTATCGTGTTGCAACCTCTGTAGATACCCGCAGATCACTATCTGTGGGAACCCATGTCCCACCATCCCAACCACCCCTACCTCTTCCTGAAGAGATCCCACCCTCACAACCCAATCAGCCTCAGGAGCCAGTAGTGGAAAATAACCTACCCCTTCCTCCAAACCTAATTGATGTTGTAAGGGACCAAGCCGAAAAGATCATGTAGTTAAAGACAACCCTACTCCAACTTAAGCAGGCTAAAGATGAGAGGAGAAGGCAGACAGAGATTCACGCTATAGCTGAAAAAGCTAGGAAAGAGGCAGAGCGAAAGCAGAAGCATATCATAAAGCAAGTTGATGAAAGAGAACGCCACATCAACGGTCTTAACTGCAATGATGGCCAATAAGCCTCAGAGGTTAACGAAGAAGTCCAGGAATCCTTACAGGGCCTCTATGAAACTCAGGACCTAGGCTACAGACAAGGGATGCTCTACTGCAAGGAAAACGAAAGGGAAAGGGAACCACCCTTTCGTGGATGACATACTTGACACGGTGCCCGTGCTTGGTTTTCGTCTTCCCACGGATATGGAACCATAGGATGACACCATAGACCCTCAACATCATCTGGATGCTCGTTGGTCACAGGATGGTATTGGATGGAGCCTCAGACACCATCTAGTGCAAGTCATTCCCAATTACCCTGAGAAAAAGGGCGCTTGTTTGGTTCAATGCACTCCCACCTAAGTGCATCAAGACCTTTGACGACCTGGCAGAGTGTTTCATTGCAAACTTTACCGCATGGAGGATGAAGCCCAAGACGACAGCAAGCCTCTTGGGAGTAATACAGAAAGGGGATGAGTCACTCCACCAATACTTGGATTGACTTTACGATGAGTGTGCCTAGGTAGAGGATCTCCAGCGTCAGGCGGTGCTAATGGGCCTCACAAATAGCCTAAAGAAAGGAAGCCCATTTGTGAAGAATTTGTCCAAAAGGCCAACTCGGAGCCTGATAGAGATTCAAGAGAGAGCCTAGGAATACCTGTACCGATAGTAATGTTAGGTGTATAACCCGAATGCTGTCAACCCATGGTTTACATAGTGACTCTGAGTGCATAAACTTTTGCATATACATGCACAAACTTTTTCAAATATAAAACCAAATCAAATCAGATCTACAACACATTAAATAACGAAAAGTAACTATCGCACTCTCTCGCCATCTCCCCACTCACAGTCTAAGCGCCACAGGCACAAACGTTTGCAAAACCAAAAACAACGAATATAATGGAAATGAAAATAAAATTTTTTGGATTCATAAAGAATAAGATAAAAACAAAAAAAAACAAATAAAATTGATCGGAGATCGGGGAAGAAAAGAAAAATAAATAAAGAATAAGAAAAAAAACAAATTTAAAAATATATTATACAAAAATTGACAAATTTTAATTTGTATACAAAACATTTCTTTTTTTTAATTAAAAAAAAGGCCTAAGAAGCATAAACATCTCCCAACAATTTTTTGTTCATATGAATGAATTCCGCGACAACATTTAGCTTTGGTGTGTTGAATTTGCGCATGGAAACCTCGTCTTTTTGTAGGAGTTTTTATAAGGAGAAACCTTATTATATTTGTTTTTTATACTTGCTTCTTCTTTTCTTTTTTTTTTTTGGTGGGGGTGAGGGGATATACTTGCTTACCTCTGGCCCTCTCTCTTTTTTCTTTTCCCACGTACATCAAAAGATAATTTTATTTTTGGTCGTCAACTTCAAATGAGAGCTATTCGTTCTTTAGATACGTTGGGCTTCTAACGACCAAAATTTTACGTGTTGGGCTTAGAAGAGCAAAAATACATACATATTGCCTTTTGATTTGGTAGGTTCAGCAATGAGTATGGCCCAATCCATAAGCAATCCACGAAAAGGTCAATTACGTACACTCTTATTTTGTTACAAATAATACACAGTTATCTATACTTCTGTACATATAATAAATCTATACATACATATAATAATGGTGATTCTCTCCCTTTGGATGTCCAATTTTTTATTTTTCTATTTTAACCATGTAACTAATTTTTGTTGGTTACCCACCATTTTCATTTTTTCTTTTTTTAACTCCCCCATTTCTAAAAAAAAAATTAAACCATTTTTCTTTCTTCATTTATTCGAAAATTTCATCAAAACACATTTTTTTTAATTTCTTCACACTATATTTCTTTCACATACCTATTCATATTCAAGTGAGTGATTATTGTGACATCCTAAATGACTAATGTCACACCCTTCTAATAGATTTCATTGTGATATTTTTAAAATGTCCTTCTATTACAATCATGTTAATTTTTGTCTATCACCAAGCCTATTACACACCTTTATATTTAATAATTATCTAAATGAATGTTAATTCAAACTAGTATTAACAATTCTACTAAGTAATATCAAATACAAAATCCACTATTTTTTAGTTTAACAAACTTTGAATAATATTGACCTATTAAATTGAATATATATTAATAAAAATACTAATTACCTAACGAAAAAATATTGATAAAAATACTACTCAAAAAATATATTGAATATTTTCTAAAAATTATTTTTTTATTTGAAAATATCAGTTTAAATAAAGCTCGTGTACAAAAAAAAATGATTTAGTAGCTAATCAAATATTAAAATACTATTTAACTATTATTGAAAGTCCTAACTCATGAAAAAAGAAAAAAAAAACCTTTTGACTTGAATCTAATGATTAACATGAATGAAATAGAGCACAAAATAAGATTTAAATAAATTATTAAATTTGACGAAATTAGAAGCAGTAAGATTTAAATAACTTATCAAATTTGACCAAATATATAATTATTTTCACGCCATACTTACGCAGAAAAAATAAATTGTAACTCCATAAAAAGATAATTTACCATAAATAACTCAAACTATATTTGCCATTACACATAACAAAAAAAAAAAAAAAAAAGCTTGACTCATCATCGACATTGGTCTTTCTAATAGTTCCTGAATTCTGACATTGATTCTACTATCGTGTTCATCAATCTTACACGAGAATGAGGAAGAAGCCCTTATTCCATCTCCTTTGATTTTATTAATAGTTTAGATGGAGATGGCATAAGAGATTTTAATTTTTCTTTGGTTGAATTTGATAATTTGTTTCAATCTTATTTTGTTACTCATTTGTCATTCTTGTTAATCATTAGATTTAAGTCAAGAGTTTTGTATTTTTTTTGGTGAGTTAGGACTTTAAATAATAGTTAAATAGTATTTTAATATTTGTTTAGTTACTAAAATATATTTTTGATATATGATTTTGATTTTAAATGATATTTTTAAATGAAAGATTAAATAATTTTTAGAACATATTTATATAATTTTTAAATTATATTTTTTTCATTTTTTTTTGTATACATTAATATTTTTATTAATATAGAATCCATTTAATATGCCAATATTATTCAAATTGTGTTAAACTAAAAAAAATAGTTGATACTATACTTAATATTAACTAGTAGAATTATTAATAGTAGTTTGAGTTTTGCAATTAACATTAACTAAAATAATTATTAAATATAAAAATGTATAATAAGTGTGGCAATAGACAAAAATTAGCACAATTGTAATACGACATTTTAAAAATATCACAAAAAAATCTATTAAAAGTGTGTGACATACTGACATTAATCATTTAAGGTGTGACAATAGCTGCTCCCATATTCAATAATCACAATTAATTTAACATTTGATTACTTTTAATGCCGCCCTAGTTTTATTTTTTTGCTTTTAGGAAAACAAAAACTCAACATGTGACAATCAGAAGGAAAAAAAAAAAAGAGAAATAAACCTTAAACATTACAGTCTTTCGAAAATTCTTGTGACTGACAATTCTTTCAAAATTAAAAAAATGTTATCACCTGTATTGTGCCTTTAGGGTGTGTTCACATTAAAAGAAATGTTTTGAAGGCTTAGTTATGATTTAAGAAGTACAGACATTATTATGAGATACAACATGATACATGACATGTCAACACACAAATTTCAACATTTTACATGACATAAATATGACATATATAGGTATAAAATTAAAAATTTATAATAATATCTTAATATTTTAATTAATATCAAATTATTAATTTTTAATACTTTTCAAATCTCTTTCAAAATATATAAAATATTTAAGATATTTTCATGTCTCAATACTTGTTAATTTTCTAAATATTCATATTATTATAAATTATTATTTAGTATTTAAAATATTTTTTATTTGGATATGGAACAGACACGACTCAAAAAACTTTCAGATATAACTCAAACATTCTTGAACACGACTAATCATAAATTTTTATTTGGATATTTTTGGACATATACGACAAGTGTGTTGGACGTATGACACGTGTGTCAGACGAATGTCTTCGTGTGTTAGTGTGCGCAATGTAACACGATAGTCTCATGAAATGTCCATACTTCTTAGGTCATGATTTTTACATTTTAAAATCAAGACATTCCCGTACAAAATCCAACTCGTCAATACACCCTTAGTCACCATTTAGAAAAGACAATAATAGGATGACAATCATATTTAATAGGGTAAAAAAACTTTCACCCCTCCAAATTTGTGAAATTAATAACAAACCTCAATCTTTTCCAAAAATTGCACATCAATTCTTTTTATCAATTAATAACACACCTATTTATATTTTTTAATATCATCTTATTTTTATATTTTTTACATAGTCACCTAGATATTATACACATTGATAATTAATTTATTTAATGTAACTATCAGATTTAAATGTTAATTTTTTTTAAAAAAAATATACCACCGTAATTATACAGATAATACAGCCGTAAATATTAAAAAAATAATAAATTTAAATAATAAGTGTATAAATAAATTAAAATATACCGTTATTTTTTATTAGCATCATAATATACCATTACACATCTAAAATGATTAACTATTTACTATTTTTGGATGGATGAATGTACTAATTTAATATATTAACTTATATTTAACAATTAAAATGATGAACAAAAACTATAATAAAAATTAATTAGTTATTTGAATAGTTAATCTTTTAATATATGACAAGAAAATATATGATAAATTACTTATTTAAATAAATTGTACTTTACATATTTCTAACTAATATTAACCTTATAAATAATAAATAATAAATAATGAATAACTATAAAAAAATTGTTAGAATCATTATATCATAATATTATTTTATATATATATTTTTAAACTATACCAACATTACGTGACACACAATAAGGTATATAATTGTATATTATGATATTAATAAAAAAATAATTGTATATTTTAATTTATTTGTACACGTACTGGGGAAATAATTTTATTTTATGATGTTAATAAAAAATAATTGTATATTTTAATTTATTTGTATACATATTAATGTTATTTTTGTTTTTTAAAATATCTACCAAAGTATTATTTAAATAATTACTTTATAATTTTTAAAAAACATTTAAATCTAATAGTTATATTAAATAAATTAATTATCAATATGTGTAATATCTAGGTGACTATAGAAAAATACGAAATTAAGATAATATTTAAAGAATTAAATAATTGAATTATTTTTAATTATATTAAATATAATTTTTTTGTTAAATTTTGATTAATAAAATGAATTGATATTAATTAATATAAAAGAATAGTATTTTAGGTATGTGGAAGTGAAAATGGGGTGGGATGCAATTTTTTTTGAGAAGATTGGGGTTTGTTGTTATTTTCACAAATTTTGAGGGGGAGTGTTTGAATGCTTTTTATCCTATTTAATAATTTTTAGATAATCACATTCATAGAAATATAATGTTTATTGTAGTGAGATCCACAACCCTGCATTTTTGTAAACGTAGCTCTCAAAATTGTTTAATACGGTTGTTACCTTAGCCTAGCGATGACAATTTGTACTATATCCAACCCAATTGGTAGGGTAAAAATTCGCTCTTTAATGGGTACTTACTCATATGTATAATTACCTGAAATTATCTGCACAGGTTATGGTAGTATGAGAGTTTTAATGTACTCACGGTGACTCTACACATATCTTATATATTTTGTTTTATTTTTTTATCATGATTTTTTTTGTTTTAATACTATATTAAAACTTTATTTGTTTTTCTCCTTAATTTTCTTTGAACCAAGCTAATATTTTCACACATCATCTCATTCTATAAGGTTTAAACACTAAATTTTTCTTTTTATTTTTGAGGTAATTTTTCTACAACTATATCTAAATTTTCTTTATACATAACTTATGACGTAAGAGTTTTCTTTATATGAAATTATTTATTGAAGGTTAATGTTTATATGTAGCTATTTCATTTTAATTTATTTTTAATAAAATACTTATGAATAGAAAATGAAAACTATTTTCACCCGTCTAATCCGTTTAAAAAAGTTTCCAATATGTTCACTTTAATATGTCTTAAATTTATTGTGTTAACGTAACTATATATAATTTAGATGTTAATGAATTATATTATTTTTATTTTAAATTATGTTATTCTTATACACTAAAATAATTATTTTTTATAATTAGCACTTATATTATATAAACATAAAATAATTTTTAAAAGGCAGTGAATATGATAGAATAAAATTAGAATTTTTATTTATAAAATTCGTGAATATGATAGAGTTATTCTTTATTTAATGGGATACGATTGAGCCAAAATTTAACCAAATCCTACTCATATTCTCATCCCTAAGCCTTAATCACTGACACGTATTTCAAAGCAAGCATATATTTTTACGGGAAAAAAATCTAATCTATAATATCTCTAATTTCTTTTATGGGATCTATTGTTTTTCCTTTTTGAATTGGATGTAACATATCTCTATTCTTGAACCTACTTTTAAACGTAATGTTTTATTCTTGGATCTGCAATTTGTCCTCTCCATTTTTTTAATACAATATCTATAATATACATATTATTAAACGCACTTTTCCATCCCAAATAATTAAGCCCCAAGATTTATTTCCAAAACTTCTTTTGATCCACATCCACTTGCATACCCGTCTTTGACTGCCTCTCTGTCACTCGTCATACTCTTCTATGGTTACCCTTGGATTCGGTTGAAAACTTCGGTTAAGTTTCTCGGTTCACTTAACCTCTGTTTGGTAACTTATCCCCTAAAAGAAACAAAGAAATTGCGGAAGAAAATCTGGACTGTTGAAACTCTTTCACGCGAGCGAGAAGCCTGCAATTTTAAATAAGATTTTCTTCCACCGAAAATTTCATTTTTCATTCACTCTCACCAATTCGATTCGGATTCAGTTCCCTATATTTGTTTTCTCGACTCTCTCTCTCTCTCTCACACTCGAAACTCGCGCACCACAAAAGTAACGGTGGCGAACCGCAATGCAATGGCGACGGCGGAGCCCTCCGTCGGCGACGACGAGCGTCGCCGCTCCCTGCACACCGAAACCCTCGCGCACGTCGACCTCCGCGTCCTCTCCCAATCGGACCTCTGCTCCCTCGCCCTCTCCGAATCCTCCACCTCCGCCCCCAACCGCTGCCAAGACGACGTCGTAATCCCCAAAATCGACCGCTCCGTCTTCAACGAGTCCGCCGGCAGCCGAAAGCAGACCTACTCCCGCCTCCGCCTCGCGCCCCGCGGCAAGCCGCCCCTCGCAGCCGCTCCCGCCCGCGTTTCCACCTCCCACATTCCCCTCGACGAAGAAAACTCCCAAATCATCGCCCTGCTCCAGAACCTCTTCGGCGTCGAGTCTCTCCGGATCGCCGCCGCGGCGGGAAACGGAGGCGGCGGCCTCGTCGCCATCCAGGTCGAGTTCAAGCAGCCGGAGTCCGACACTCCCGCGTTCCAGAACATTCCGATCGACGTCGTGGGCGAAGGCACCGCGAGGAAGCGAAAGCGCGGGCGGCCGAGGAGGGACGAGAGTTCTGAAGCGCTCGTGATAAGGGAGGAGGAGCCCCCGCCCCAGCCCCAGCCGAAGAAAGAGGATGATGAGGGTTTTGCGGAGGATGTTCGGGACCCGTTCGCGGAAGAGGTGAAGAGGAGGACGTTGGGGATGGAGACGGAGGCGCAGATAATGGAATTCTTGGAGGGATTGAAGGGAGAGTGGGGGAGTGACAGGAAGAAGAGGAGGGTTGTGGAGGCCAGTGATCTCGGCCAGTTCTTGCCCTCAGGGTGGAAGGTCGTGCTTACGCTCCAGAAGAGAGCGGGTCGCGCATCAGTAGTTTGTGGCCGTTACGTAAGGTTTTTCTCTTTAATCCTTTTTCAATATAACCAATTTCTTTTGCTCTAGATTTATGGAACTGTTCGTTTGTTGCGTTTAATTGATTGTTCGAATTCAATGGCTGAATATTTTGTGAATGAAATATTAGATTGTGCTTTATGTCAATTCTGTGAATTGTTATCTGAAAGGGGAAAAAAATGTTAAAAGAGGGTTAGAAACTTTGCTGGAATGATGTGACATGATCATTAGCCTGTGATGAATAAATGGGCTTTACCGCGTTATTTCTTCCTATTACCTCCATGATTTCTGTCAAAGATCCTAGCTATATATTTTTTCTGGCTGTGTAGCATTACTCAGTTTTGTAACATAATGTTTCTTTGCACATATGATATGGAGGCAGAAATTTGTTGCATTATTAATATGAATATTTAATGTGTTGTTCCATTTTTTGCATCTATATCATGTCCTTGGTTCAAGAGATAGGTCTGTATATTTAAAGAGACGATTTTACTTGAGGCATATAAATTGTACTTGGTTTTCTTTGCTTCATTGTGATGCTTTGCCGGTGTTAATTTTTTGTTTTTCAATGGATTTAATTTTAAGCATCCTGCTACTGTTAGCAACAGTAGCCTAAAACATCTTTTCATTTGTTTTATGACTATTTAATTAAAATCAGAAGTTTACATAAATGTTCAGTTTTGCAGCTAGAAGAAAACAGAGCATTTTCTAGCCATTTCTGAAGTTTAATCAACTGTCATGGCAAAGTATTTTATACTGTTACTTTTCGTGCCACTTTTGAAATAATTATTGTGATAATTAAATACTTTTAATGACCCAATGGTGTATGATTAGATGAAAGAGTATAATAGTGTATCAGAATTAAATCCATTTTAAAAATGTGCACCTGAGATTGGGGAATTTTCATTTTCTAGAGATACTGGTTGCTTTTTTTTTTAAGTAGTTATGTTAATTTCTCTTCTTTGAAGTATATTTCATCATGGGTATTTGTACTTGTATTTGATCCAATAAAATTTCATCCTTTATTGTAAAAAAAAGAAAATTGAACATATTTCTTGTTTGGTGAAAATATAATAGGTGAGTTACATCCATATCTTTCTTGTCTTTCTCTGTGGTTTGTCTATTGGTGTTTTTCATCAATTAAGAACAACTAAGTAAGAAATATAAGTTAGAAATTTGATGGAGGGATGAGATTGCTGGGGATTTGAAGTTTGAGGGATTAAATTGATGAAATTAATCTGTAAGGAACAAAATTTCTACAAGTCTTGATTTGTGAGGATGAGAAATGGATTTTACTGTAATATTTGCTTTGTGGCAGCCGTAACCTAAGTTCTATTAGTATGGTTCATGCATATATTGATTATTGCTCTCTTGTAATGTGGTTATAACTGTTATATATGCTGGATTCTTATTTACTTTCCCTAATTTGTTGCCATGCAGCCCGTATGGGCACAAGTTTGTGTCGTTCAAGGAAGTTTCTGCCTACTTGCTTTCCTTTTATGGAGAAGATATAAATCTTGTAAAAACTAGCTCTACTGATGGCAGTCTGCAGTTTCCCAGTAATATCAATGTGGCATCTGGAAGGGTACGCTATAGTATTTGCAACGTTTTACTTCTTTTTCTATTCCAAGAATAGAAGAAACAAATTTCAGCTTTTTCTTTTGTTCCCCATCCAGCAGGTTGTTGGTCATGTCCCTACAGGAGGGATGAAGACTGATGTCAGTGCAAGTTGTTTGCAAGCTAGTACATCTGTTCACTCTCATCATGAGATGCAAGCCACTGTATCATCATCAATTGGAAGAGAGAAGCTAAACACTTCTGATGGGAATTTGAATAGTTCTCTGGCTTGGGGTTGTGAATTAGGAGATGCTACTGGTGGAGCCTTTGGCCGTCAAACTGAAGATAAGCAACCAATGATGGACAATAAGAATAATGCAAATTCTATTCAGGGATGTCCTCTTGAGGAAGATAGCACTCACAATCAGAATATGGTTGATACTATTGAGGCTATTGATGCTGCCTGCAATCTACATATTCCTTTGGTTTTCTCAAGTCCTTTCCCCGATAATAATAATAATAATAATAATAATAGTGGTATTTATCAACTTCCTGATGTAATAAATGCTGTTACCTGCATAAAAAGCAGTATTAATAATTTTGCTAGTGAGAACAGCAATACTGGATGCCATGAAACTGCTCCCTGTGGAAATGAACCGGCACATGTTGACAACAATGGACATGGTCTTTCCCTCAGATTAGTGAAAGATCACAGACAGAAGGTAGGTTTCGAAAGCATCATGCTTTCTCCAAATTCTGAAGCGAGAAGGTTTGCTTGTAGCAATTTAAAGGATAGGCATATTAGTGGCTCACAGGTAGAAATGGAGATTAGTGGTGGAAAGCCCGCTAAGGATGAAAAACCACCCAATATTTCTTGCAGTGATCAGTCTGAAATTAAAGAAATTAAAGATGTTTCTTCCTATGTTAAACTGCAGAGCAGTTCTGATGGTTATTCTCTTGTTCCATCTCAGAAAGAACTTAAACATACGTCTATAAATATTTCAGACAGGATACAGGCTTTCATGCCGAAGGACTCTGCTATTGGAAATTTTTTTGATAGTATTCCCAGTGGTTACACTCATAATGTTTATTTAAGCACTTGCACGAAAGATGCATCTGATTGTGGTGGAATTGATATTGCCTCCAATCTTTCAGTGGCAAAGGATGTTAGTGATAATCATGATGCTCCAAGTGAGGGTCTTGTGACAAGCTGTGCACAGGAAAATAATTCCTTGAACGGCCAAAATTTCGAAGTGGACAATCTGTTGCAGGCAAGTTCTAAAAGTAGCTTACTAACTCCATTTGGTGATGTGGACCCTTCCGTTTTTTATGATAATGTGAATAATATTTCTGCTGGTACCTTCGATGCACTCAAAGCTGTTGATGCTGGTCACAAGAAGTCTCAGTTAGGCATTGTTCCTTGCAGCAATGATGTTGCAATAGATGCATATACAAATGCAAGCATTATTCAGGGAAGATCACAAGGTTGTGAATCTGTTGCTCTTGGTGGCAGTGTTTTAAATGGATTTGACAAGCAAAGTATGGATGGTGTGAATAATGCAAATAAATCTTGCTTATCAGAGAATGCTAAGAGTGAGCAAGTTGACATACTTACCAACTCTATGGGTATGCCCGGATTTCGGTGGTAGCAGTCAGATAGATTCAGATGCAGATGTGCTGACAAACACAGTGCATAAACAATTTCTCATTGACATTTATGGTAGTTCTGCAGAGTGTCCTGGTAACCACAAGGCTCTGCTTGTATATTCTCAATTTCCTATCAAGGATGATAGCCTAGAAAAGGTAAAGAACACCCTCCTTATATTCATAGTCATGATAGAAAATTATTTTCTGCAGAAGGGCTGGTGTGTCCATTTATACCTCTCTGTTTGAAGTGATTTCGAAATTAATGATGCTATGAAAGTTGTTTTCTTATCTAATAATAATTACTTTGAAAGTGATAATATTATGAAAGTAGCCTGAACCATCACAAAACCTTGCTATTCATTACCTTCATGTTATTGCTTTTTCTATAACTAGCTCTATTAAATGCTTCCATGAAATATTTGGAATAAATATTTTGGACATGGATGGAGTTTATACATTTAAAAAATATTATGATTATTTTTCCTTTTCTCTGGGCGCACGCTTTATCCCTGATTCGCTGAAGCTAATGTCCACCCCCCCCCCCCCCCGCCCT
>QANU01035975.1:0-94844 GCA_003254905.1 Nissolia schottii | reverse complement strand
ATTTGACACCCCTTGTTTTGTCATGCTTACATTGACCTTCCTTCAAGCATAGGCAATCGTGTATACAGGAATACTGAGTGTCATTTACAAGGGTGCTTGCTGTCATGTTCCACAAATGTAAAAGTATTTGGTGTAATATCACCTAAACCTCAAGGGAGTTTAGTGTATGTTTTTATATTTCATGGGGTTCAAATATAATATCGCCTAATCTCAAGGAAGGTTAGTGTAATTTGCTCTTAAATATTTGATAATTCGCATGCTTTTCCTGTGCCTTGGCTGTCATGTATTGTAATCAAGTAGTCCTTTTACATGTCAAAGGGGACAGTTACTGTGTGCCAACATGTCCTCTTCATGACGATATTTGAAAAAAAAAAGTTATTTAATTTTTTTTCTTCTATTGATGCATTAGAAGGTCAAGATGCTCTTAATTTCTTTAATTTATTTCATTATTTGCTTGTCATTGCAGGAGTTAGGGTTGATTCACTTGATCAACTATCCCTCGAAAAAATTGGGCATCTATCAGTTCATGAGAATCATGTTAAGACAGAGCAAGAAAGTTGCCCATTTTCATGGGCTAGATCACCTGAGCATTTACTGCGGCAGGAGACTTACTTGGCTTTGGCCACTGCATTTGTAGTTTTGAGGTTCCTTTACTTATTTTTTCCTACACTGCTTATCTGTACTCAATGTGCTTGGAGTAGAGTCATCCAAAATGTTAGATTTGGGAGCTTGCTGGAACATCCTTTGGTATATCTGAAGCCAATAGTACAGTCGTTTAGCTGCCTAAAAGAGCCACGCAAGAGAAGTAATCTGCAGGAAGGAGCAATGAATGCTAAAGCATGGGCTTCAAAGTCCCTTGCCACAGTTTCAATTGGGGAGGGAAGCACTAGCCGTGGGGTGCACCAGTAAGTATACTATACCGATCAGTTTCCCTCGTGAAATCGGGGATTTGGAATACTCTCTGAAAGAATTGGCTGCAAGTCATGCTATCTATTTTTTTTGTCAAGATCATCTTTGCACCCTTGAGTTTCATGCCTAGTGAGGTCGTTACTGATTGATGTAATCCTCCCATGAAGAAATCCTTCATTCAGCATTCTAGAAAATTGAGACCTCATTGTGTATAAAAATGTAGAAATCCCGACCTGAAATCTGTAATTCTTTGACTCCTAGGTTTACCTGAAGGTTGATCTTTGACCATCAGTTCATAAATTTAATTTTTGTTGGGAATGAAGTGATTGTAAATCCTGCTTAGTACTGACTGTATACCTTGTTCATGTACTGGAAGCTTTGTTATTTGTCAAAGATCTTATATAATAAGATGGTCATAAACAGATATGGTTGAGAAGCATTTTATATCAAGAGTTGGAGTTATCTGTTTGAATTATTTCCTTTGGAGATATTATTTATTTGCCTGTCTTCGAAATTCTCGGTATATTGCGGCTAGCTGGTGAGGTCCTTTGCTACTATTCTCTTTAGGTGATTAAGCCCCTTGCTAGCCTCTATTGGCTACTTGGATGATAGTTCTAAAACATATAGAAGGCTGACATATTTGCATTTAAATGCTTATATATATGAATGCTAGCTTGCAATTATTATTATTATTATCATTATCAATAATATCACAGACCTCTCGTTTCTTGCCAGTAGCAGAAAGTCTGGGTGAGCTAACGCTTGTTTCTTCCAACACGATTCTGTTCCTTCTGTGTTTTAATTGCTCTTCGTACGTGGGATTAAAGGAAAACCATGATGAATTAACACATGGCCTTACTTGAATAAGTTTCATCGGTAATGTTTCAAGAGGTCGTATAAAACAGTACAACAGCCCAAGTTGCACCCCTCCCTCCTATTTGGAAGATAGAACCAAGAAAAGGAGTGGACCAAAAAAAGGCAGAGGGTCCATTCGTATCAAATAATGTAGTAAGCAACCGTGAAAAAGAGCCAACCGCGGATAGGACCTATCTCTATCCGAACAATCACTGACTAGAAGCATATTCTTCATCTATACATACCAGCCTGGTCTCTTTATGCACACTATAAAGACAATGCACCAAACTTGACAGAAAAATCAAATCAAATATACTCAGATGCCAAAATCTAATACAGCTTGACAAAACCCTTTTTCCTTTTTCTCCTTTTGCAAATTATCTATTAAGATACCCTTCATATCAGCACCTGAATTTAACCACAACGCATGATATGTCATCTTTACTATCTCTTTCTAGTGCTTCTGCCGTTAACTGCTTAGCTGCTTTCTGTGGGTCCCTCATCCTCCTAGCAATATCCACTGCCTCTTCATTAGCCATTACCTGCTTTTACCACATGCAAAAAAGCCAGTTTTTTTTTTCAATTTTTTTTTAATATGGAAACCTTTTAACTAAAAGAAAGAACCGTGAAAACAAACAATACCAATTTTGTTTCACCTTCCAGAGTCCATCACTTGCAAGGATTAGAATTTCAGTGTCACCATCTATATCGGTGTTTTGTACATCGGGGTCTGACCGCAAGTGTGACTTGAGGCTCTTGTCTCCAAATGCACGAGATACAGCTAGTTGACCGTTTACTCTAGGCACATCACCTTACATTATTACATGCATGCACCATCACCATTAATTAATGTTACTCTCTAAGTAGCCATTCAAATTCAATGCCAACTTTTGTTGTAAAATTAATCACTTAAATTTTTGGTATTGAATGGAATAACCATTTTATAATTAGGTACCATGTTCATAATTAGGCACTCAATTGTGATTACACATTCTAGAAAAAACAATTGAATCTCCATCATTGCGGTTGATACAAAAAAGAAATCACATGATTTTTAGAAACATGGTACACATTTATGATGCAGGTTTGCAAAATTCTTTTCCAAGAAAATCACAATCACAAATCAGTAAGCAATATTACAATGTATTAATCAAACAACATAAAAAGAACTTCCTGCAAGTGAATTTAGTTATATGACTTATAAAGCATAGCATATGAACTCGTATACTTTCAAGTTCATTCTACATCAGATAAAATGACTGGAACCTTGGAAAGGCATCCCAACTAAGAAAAGAATATTCCTTATGCAGATTATTCAATCTAGTTAAAACAATTGCATTGTTAATTTACTTTTGTCTAATTTGACATCAAAACAAATGAATGAAGGCTTTAAAGTACCTGGCAAGTTGGAGACAAAACCACCTCTAGTCTCAATGCTGCCTCGCTCTGTGTTAGGCTCATGATCTGTAGTCATTTGTAATGCTTGACCTTTCTTCAAAAGAACAGCTCGTGAATCTCCAACATTAGCTATCCATAACCTGCGCCCATTGATCAATATTGCAGTCACGGCCGTGGATCCGCCGCGCCCCAAATCAGAACTTTGTGATAGAATTGCCTGATCCGTGCTCTCATATGCTTTCGAGATAGATACAGTGGGGTCGTCCCAAAACGCCTCCTGGGATATTATACATTGAATTTAACAAGTTTAAGCACTCAATGGTCTGTTTGGTTTCTGTTTTCACTTCTTGTTTTCAATTTGTTTATGGTTTCTCAAGATTCTATGAGGGAACTGTTGAAAACAGAAAACAAAGAAATAGAAACCAAACATGTTCTGAGGTTTCCGAGCCGAAATTCAATCAAACTAACATAGAAGATATACAAAAATTTTGTACGACTGAGAGTAAAACTAACAAGAACTCACCTCTCTTAAAATGTTGGTAAACAAATGTTTCTGCAAGTAAGCAGGTACTTGGTCACCAAGGTGGCCATCATAGATAGCAAACAAGCCCAATTCTTTGTCCTTTATCTGCACAAACTTGGCAACGTGATAGTCCTCCATTGGGTGATTCGCTCTCCCTTTCACTAAGCTGAAACCATACTTTACTGAGCCTTCGTGATTTTTCCCCTTACCAGTGCTGGATGAAGAACGTGAGGCAAGCTATACAATGCAACCAAAGCAAGAGAAATAGAAAAATCTGGGTAAAGTAGTTGATTGGTCATGAATGCCTATATAGATAAACAAATGTTTTAAGGCAAAATAGAAACCAGGTGGTGGTAAAATTAATTGTCTTCAAGTAATTATAAAAATACTCCATTTTCTCTTGAGAGAGATTTCCAGATCACAGTAAGCCTGAGGATTCAGACAAAACTAGTATTCTACAACAAATCAAAATTACTAACCAAACTAGTGTAGTACATTAGAATTCCATATTTGGAAAGGGTAGAATCACCACATGAGGGAGCCATGCCCCCATCCCTAGATAACATTAATGGAGTATAAGATAAATTATATAGGAATATTGATGATTTCATACTACTCAAATTTAGTATTTTCTATAAATATGAATCTCAGAAATAGAATTCAGTTATTGCCCCATAGTCAATGAACTTAGAACAACAATAACTGGTGAGAATATAGAAACATAAATTCAAGTTAGTCATGGAAAGAGTCCAATGCCAATCAAACTCAGCAGACAGTAGATAATGTTTCATCATGTGAAAACATCAGATAATAAAAACTAGACAACTAGAGATGTAGTTACATTTCTTACCTGAGAATAGGAAGCCTTAAAACAGCAAAATTTAGCCATGAAAACAGAAGTTCGAGCAACTTGTACAATTTTTTCAACTAATCCTCAGCATAGACAATTCTGCAAAAACCTTGAATACAAATTTAGAGAGAAACCTACTTCACTATCACGGGCCTAGTCCAGAATCACGAATCATGTGATCAAAAACCGAAAGCCAATATTCAAAAAACAGAATTTTCATAAAATAAAACAACCCCACAAGCCCAATAAAGCAAACGCATGATTGCAGTGACACTAGGAAAGGTAAAAAGCGAAGGTTTGAATGAATCTCAGCTCACCGCTCCAATCAAAATTCACAAAGGATTCAACTTGGTTGGATGGTTTCATGCCTCATGCTCTTCCTCTTCCTCTGCTCAGCTTCCCAGTTCGCACCAAGCTATATGTATGGCATAAGAGAACGACGATTAAAAGAAACAAAAGTAAAAGTAAGAAACTTTCTTTTTTTTGTTGTGTGTGAGGATAAAAAAAACAAAAATGATAATTGTAGAAGATTGTGTGAGACAGAAAGGAATCGTAGGATGCTTGTGTTTCTCTGTTGTGATATTAGTATTATATATGTAACCGTTTCAGAAGCCTTAAACTTCCCAAAGACAAAAGGTTCCCACAAAACAGAGAAATGTCTTCTTTCGTGTTGACTTTGCTGTTTTCTCCAACCATTTTTATTTTTACCAAATGTTAAAAATATATAATTAAAGTGAAATTGTGTAACGCAGATGAAAGTTATGTGGAGGGTGTGGCTTTTTATTATCAGATGCATGTAACGTATAAGAAATTGAAGGCGTGAGATATACAAAAGATTTATTTACTTTAGCCACCCTCGTTAAAACAGTGAGATTATAGCTGTAAACATTTTCATTTGTTTAACAGTTTAATTACTTGCATTGTATGGCATTAAAGTGAGGCATATGTGGCATTGTTTGCTAAGATAATCGCAAATTCTACAAGTATATAATTCATTTTAAGTTATGCTAGAGTGATAGGTGTTTATTCCTTTTCATTAGTTAGCTCGAGTTCAAGTATTAATGTGAAATAATTGGTGTGAAAAATAATTAATTTCAAGTTTCTTCATCAATGCAAAAAATTGTCAATTGAAATTTTAAGAGTACTGCATACTTTGCATTATAAATTGCTAAAATATTAATCTTCGTACTTATATTTTGTTAAGCCATGTTATTAAAATTCAAATTATCTTTTTACACAAAAGTTTAAGTTAAAAAAAATTGTCATCTCCATTTTAAGTTGACACATACTTTAAAACTCATAAAATACTTACAAAGATACTTATAAATTATTCATAACAAGAAAATATATGAATTGAATTTAAATTAGACGATATATCAACATAAAGTCAATAAAGTGAGCTAACCCATCTTGATAACCCTAATTAGTTTTTCAAAAAATAGTCATTGTTGTTCAAAATTTCTTATTATAATATTGAGTGCATGTCTTATTTTACAAACGCAACGATACAATATTATAAACCAATACAACACATAATATGTTTTTCCTAAAAAACAATAAAAACCCTAAATTTTAAACAAAATTTCAAAAATTGAACTGCACTCTAATGTAAGTATTTGAAGTGTTTCTTAAATGCTGTATAAAAAAAACAGTTGAGAATTAATCTCAACCCATTTTTAAAGAACACACGAGGGCATCTATGTAAAGAAAATGTTCTAATAATTGAGACAAGTATTTTTGTGACCAAGAACTAAAAAGTTAATTGATTATATTGAAATGAGTACTTTGAAAGTTTGTTGGGAGTCTAATGTATTCAAAGCTTGCAGTACCAAGCCGTGGACCATCAATGATATATATATATATATATATATATATATATATTATTCTCAAATTATAATCATTATTAATGGCAGTTTTTATTGAAATTGCCTAATTTTCTCTGTGCGTAGCATCAACTAATTGAAAGTTTTCAATGATCACGGTCATCAAAAGGATATGATCATTGAACAACGAGTTGAATTGGTCCAAAATTTGACTCCTCTAATTACATATATAACTTTCATCTGAATTTACAATTCACGTATGAAAAGGCTAGTCAGCCACTAAAACAATGTTGTGTGTTGGTTGAAAAAAGATTTTTAGACTACAAGGTAGGTGCCATTCGTTTAATAATTAGACGAAAAAATGTTAATTTTGTTCAAAAGGGATATTTTGATTAGTTTGTGGATCAAGTCAAATTAACAGGCCATCTTTTCTACAATCTTTATATATTTTGTGCAATTTCATTGTGCCTTCTTTTGCAGGCTAGTTGCAAGTTTGCTTTAAATTTCATGGGGAGCTTTATTTTTGTTTCATATTCAAAGCTCAAAGTCATCAATATCGTTTTTAATAACATTAGGCACATTGCATTTCATTTTCTAGCTTTGATTGATTCCCCAACGCCGTCAAGCTGCTAATTTAATGTCATAAGTTAGCGTGCTCCATTAACTGATTGGCTTCCAATAAATTATTTGCATCCGAAGCATCTTAGTTAATTTCTTTGTATTTTTCCTCAATGATTTTGACTGATTGGGAAGCATCTGATGGCATGCATAGTCTAATTATGAACTCCACTTTACAGATTTCAACTTGAGAAAATAGGAAGTGCATAAATTCGTAGGTTCTTCATTACAACTTGTGACAATTCAAATATAAAAACTGCAAGTTTAAGCCTTAGTGCTTCAAGTGGCAAGTAGTATCCAATGAGGCTACGGTATAATTAAGATGGCACTAGGCTTTTAGGTGATTATGGTTTTACTTAATTAGTGTTTGACCTTGGACAGTAGTGGCCCTAATATCTGACGTGGAATCCAATGCTTTGCCCGTTGGAAAGAAAAAGATATAGTAGTATATATCAAAAAGATGAAATGATAGTTGTTAATATCTAAAGGAAGAAATAAAATAAAATTATTATGTTGGCATGAATCACTTATAAATTGTGTTATTTAATAATAAAATGAGAATAATTAGAAAAGAAGAAATTATAGCTCTGAATCATTTCATTTTTTTTAAATAATAGCTCATTGATTTCATGACTACTCAGGCTAGTATTAGGCTTTTTATACCACTATCTATCCCGTGATTCACATTTGAATATATACATGAGCATCGTTTGTGCTTCTAAAAATAATAGTACTAGCTAGCATACAAGGATTCAGGGAAATTCAGAAAGAGTGAGTGTAGAGAGAGAATGAGAGAGAGAGAGCTAGGGCACTAGAGCAACATTGGAAGGCAAATAGCCATGACAACTTCCTTCTCAATCTTTGTGAACAATCTGCATAGCTCCGTGACTAGTGGTTGGCTCCAGGTCATGCAGGGAAGATCATGGACATCGATCTACATGGGCAAGAGAATGACAAAATAAATACTATGGCATTTTTGCCAGCTGTGTGAGATACAAATGATCAAAAAGGGAAGCAGAAATTAAGGGCAATTCGTGAATGGAATGGAGTAACTATTAGAGGTCTGACAATGGTGGTTGTGGAAGCACATGACTGAAGAGGTATATGAATAGGCTCAAGAGACGTGATCCACATCAAAGAGAGATGACGAAATATTGTGATATTGGCAATGGTGCAAAAGGTTTCAACGCGAGACCTGCAGGGCGGCCAAAGGGAGTTTGGTGGAACAGATCATTCATGCGGGAATAGGAATAGAATGTACTAAAGCTCCATGTAAAGAATTAAGACCTGCGGATCAAGAGATTGACAAGATTATTCAAGGAGAGGTGTGTGAAGAGAATATGGAGTGGCTGAGGAGGAGGAGGAGGAGTACTGTAATTGGTGAAACAGCCAAACCAATAGATCATGAGAGTCTCTTAGCTAACCTCTTCCGAGACTGGATTAATGGTGTTACTAATGTGAGGGACCGACTTGAGCTATTACAAAGCTTTAATCACTTTTGAAGGATGAAGCCCTTTGATAGAGGGAAAGAACAATTCATTTGTCTCACTTTGATGAGGTCTGAAAATGGTTTGAAGGTGAAGTGTGTCAATCTCAAAGGGTATGGATTGAATGCTATGGCGTTCTAACTCAAGCCTGGTCTATAACAACTTTCTCAAGATTGGAGAAGAATTAATGGAGATAGGTAATTCGGCTGGATGAAGACTCGCTGAAAGGAATTTCCATGTCCAAAGTGAGAATGTTGATTGATACATGTGTGGTACAAAGTATTGATGGATGGGTTCAAATGGTTATTGGAAAGAATATGTGGAATATCCTTGTCAAAGTGTAACGACCCCAGAAATTGTTACCGGCACGTAAGGAATTAGTTTCCTTACGAAAGCCTCTTAGCATGCTAATAATGAAAAACACGCAACTTTTATAAATAAAGATGAAACATTTTAAATAAAACCAAACATCATGATATAATATAAATAAAAAGATCTTTTCCGAAATATATATAAATCAAAATTTGCTACATTTTGCTTGTAATCCACTAGAACGCTCTATAAACTAACATGAATATAAACTATCCTAAAGACTAAAATAACTGAATAATATTTCACGACAACATGAAGCTCACAAAGAGTCCAAACTATTGAGATCTATTGAACAAGCGGCGCGTCTTCATCAACGATAGCTGAAAAAAAAGTTGATGAGGGGTGAATGATCAAATGACAAACTCCATAGCCACACAAGACAGTTCGTAATCATGGCATGCAAACTCAATACGGTGTGTGTGTGTGTGTGTGTGTGCGCGCGCGCGCGTGCGTGTGCGTGCAAAAGGAGGAGTTCTCTAGATAGACATCCCGAGCATTACGGTTTCGCTTTATGATGCATTACCCTGGACGCACTACCCAAGTACCTAGGACACGACAAAGACAATAAAGTCCATAGATTCCTGATAGGTAGTCCTAATCTATCTGATACCGGGCATTACGGGCTGCCATATCTAGGTTTTAAGGTCTTGCCCTAAATCTACATGAATCTTATTCTACTTTACGATTGTACAAGATATACCACGATCAATGTAGGTTGTTTCTGACTTACAGTTCATCCTATATATCCTCCCGTGAAAACAGTTTTAGATACATAACATGATAACTTAATCCTTTGACTAATATTGAAAGCATAACATGACTTAGTATTTTTAAGTGTTTTATCTTGGAAAAATAAATGTAGACTAAGATCTCATGCTTAGAGAGGTTCTCATGTAAGAGATGTACATCACAATGGACATCTTAAGTAAGTATCAAGTCTTGTCTTTAACCACAACTTTTCTTTAACATAAGTCTTCTCCCACCAGAATCTTTGCTTAACTATATATGATCTTTTATTGAGGCTTTGACTAAACAATATGAATATCTATATCGCTTATTTAATGCAATAAAACATGTGGTCTCATATAGTTCTAAAAATAGTTTCATAATTTTCTTAAAATAGCTTCGTAAATATATATTTCATAAATAAAGATTTTCTAAATAAATAATCATGAGAAAATATCTAATTAAATAAAAAAATAACTAACTTCATAAATATATAAATAAAATAATAAATTCCACCTCCTAGAATTTTATAAAACATGCATAAATAATGCTAAAATAAATAAAATAAATAAATAACTTTTAAAAATAAATACATAGTCTAAAATAAATCGTGAAGAAAGCCATGAAATGGCTGATCGCGAAGGAGCACTAAGCCTGACACACTCGAGTTACTGTTTTTCCACGAACAGAAGATGAGAGGCAAAAAAAAAAATAATTAGAGCGAAAAGTCTCGTGTGACTTCTCAAGTTTTGGAGTGAATTAGCAAGTCTAAATACTCACGGAAAGGCTCTATATAGGGGAGGAGGAAACTCCCTTCTGTGCTAATCGATATGAAACTAATTCTCACACTTGTCTCGTGCGGCATGAATCTATGTGAACATCATCTCGCACGAGATGAGCTCCAGAAACTACTTTTGCTCTCTTGCGACATTATCTCGCGCGATATATGCCACATCTCGTGCAAAATGTCCCTTTTTTTTGGATCATGACACAGAGAAAGTCTACTTGTTGAATTTTGGAATGGTTAGTCGAATCTGAAGGAGAACTATGATAGTGACTCTGTGTGACGGTGACGGGGGCCGTTAGCGATGCTGGCCTATCTTGAAAAATGATGAGGCATGGATGCTTAATCGTAATGATGGGTGAGATGCAGTTAATGTGGAAGAATTGGGAAGCCAAAACTATCACCCTATATCTTATACGAAATCACTCACAGGTAAAAGTGCTGAGGTAAATTCAAGAAAAACAAGTGAAGGTCAATCGTTTAGTGGGTATGAAGAAGTGGTAAAAGAGGGATATCAACAAAAAATAGTTAAGGAGACATCAAATGTTGTGGGCCTAAGTAACAATTATGGGGTTAGTGGTACCCACTTGGTTTTGGGCCACAAGATGAGGCAATGAGAAAGGATAATGAGATGCAAAGAGTCCAAATTTTGAAATGGGCCATGAATTATCACCCCTAAGAAGAAGATAACGCTGAGCGAAAACACAGGGGAGGAGAGCTTCTTTCACGGCGGAATATCATCTTGCAGTTCATAGTCTGACAACAACACCTACATTTATGAAACTCAAGAAATCCATTCTTCGCTCGTTGTGGACTCCATTGAAATCCCTAGCGAGGAGGAAGAAGAAGAAGCAGATTCAGCGGTTAAGGGGTCTGAGACGAGGAATTTTGGAAAGAAGCTTGGTGTAACAAGTCCAAGTAAATAAAAGCCCAATTAGGAATGTCTCCAATTAGTGGAGCCAAATTAGTATAAATAGAAAGGGAAGGGTGTGACATGGAAAATGATATTGAGCCTAATCCTATCCTCTCTCTAAGGATTTTTCTTCTCTCTAGTTTTTCATCTTTATACACCACAGTTGCAGAAAATACTATATACATTCCATTTCTATCCATAATTCATCTATTACAATTCCACATCATTACACTTGGCTTTGAGGCTGCGGCTGACGAAGATAGGCTCATTGGTTTTATTCAAACCAAGATTTGTGCTCAACATGAGAGAAATTTTCTAGCGCTGAAAAAGGAAAGGAGGTTAGAAGCCAGGGAGAGAAAGGTTGGGCAAGGTAAGAGCCCTGTTTCTAAATGAGAATCATTGCTTGGAATGTTAGGGTTTAGGGGGCCAGGAAAGGCAACAATGGTCAAGAAGGTAGTTAGACAATGATGATTTCTTATGGGCCTCCATTGATGCTTCTAGTAATAGGGGAGAATGGGGATGCTTTGTGTTTGGGAGAGGAATTTCATGACTGATGCGGTAGCCACAATTGGAAACTATTGAATTTGTGTTAAAGGGAGGATTGCCAATGTGGGTTTTGATTGTGTTTTTTGTTTAACGGTTGACGCAAAAGAATTGAGAAGGCTGTTGTGTGGGATGAGTTGAAGATTTTGCGTGCAAATGCAGATGTTCCAAGGAAATTTTAACAGAGTACTGCAACCTGACAAAAGAAGAGGTTATGTCTCTATATCGAAAAGTATCAAAGACTTTCAGGAGTTGGGTTTATATGATATGCTACTTATTGGTACAAAAAACACTTGGTATAAAAGTACGTCTTGCAGCTGCCTTAATAGAATCCTGGTTGAGGATGATTGGTTGGTGAAATTTCAAAATGTGAAGGTTAGGGGCTGAATAGGTCACTCTTTGATCATTGTCCACTTTTTCTTGATGACGAAGTGGTGGATTGGGGCCTTTCCACGATTATGATATGTGGTTCTCTTATGATGGATTTTACAATATGACCAAAGAGGAATGGAAAAATATTGGCAATAAATGGATCTAAGATAAGTTTAGAGAGACCAAGAATTCAATCAGGGCTTGGAACCAGAAGGAATTCTGTGAAGTTGATAACAAGATTAGAGAAGCTGAGAATGAGATCCAAAAGTTAGACATTCTAGCAAATTAGGGGCTTATGGATGAGATGATGATTGCGAGAAGGGTAGCACTTATGGCTCTTTGCGAAAAATGGCTTGAGAGAAAAAATAACTAATGGAAGTAACTCTGAAGACAATCTTGTGTGCAAAATGGATCGAAATACCAGGTACTCTCACACTTTGGCCAATGTCAAGAAGAAAAGATTGCAAATAAAAGTTGGTGACAAGACAATTTGAAGACCACACGAGATTAAGAAGGAAATCAAATACTACTATAAATTGTTGTACCAAGCGGAGGAAGACTTTAACATAAGGTTTTCGATGGGGTAAGTGAATCAAATTTCAAACTCCCAAGCAACAAACTTGGAGACTACTCCCACGTTTGAGGAAATAAAATGAGATGTTCCGGATGGATTTAGCTTTGGCTTTATCAGGTGTATGTGACTAGAAATTGGCAGCTTAGAGGTGCACAAATTTTTTATAATGGCTGCCTTCGTAACGAGGCCAATATGACATGGATAGTATTAATTCCAAAAGTTGATGAAGCTTTGAAAATTAAGGACTATAGGCCCATAAGTCTGGTAGGTTGTCTATACAAATTGATATCAAAGATAATGACAAGTAGATTGAGAGGTGCATTTTCGGATCTTGTTAGTGAAGAACAAAGTGCATTTATTTCTGGGAGACAAACTTTAGATGGGGCTCTCATCACCTATGAAGCGGTCCAATGGCTAAGGAAGTATAAAAAGAAGGCAATTATCCTCAAGCCTGACTTCCACAAGGCGTATGATATGGTAAAATGGAAGTTTGTCGATTTCACTCTTAGAAACATGGGTTTTGGTAGAGTTCGGAGGAGTTGGATCCAACGATGTATTTTCTCTGCCTTGATATCTATTTCATTTAAGATGGAAAGGAGGTTGAGACAAGGTGATCCTATCTCCCCATTTTTATTTGTTCTTGTGGTGAAAATGTTGAACAAGATGATCAAGGTAGTGGTTAATTCAGGTCTGATTGAAAGCCTTAAGGTGGGAAGGGACGGGGTTGCCCTTACCCACTTGCAGTTTGCCAATGACACCATGGTAGGGAATTTACAAAACTATGTCCAACTGCTGGATTGCTTTTTTTCAATGTCAAGCTTATGTATCAATTATACCAAGTCAGTCATTATCCCAATCGGATGCGGTAATAATTGGGTTGCTAGAATTAAACAAAAGTTGGGTTGTAAAGTGACTTCATTGCCTTTTTAATACCTTGGTATACCAGTGGGTGAAAATCCACGCTAGGCAACTACTTGGACTTCGATGTTGGAAAGAGTTGAAGACAAATTGATTATGTGGATGTCCAAGACTCTCACAAAAGTCGAGAAGCTTGTTCTCATTAAATCTGTCATCAATAGTTTGCCACTTTATTATTTGAGTGTGTTTAAGCTTCCATAGCAAGTTCTATAGAAAATCATTACCTTACAGTGTAGATTCTTTTGGTATTACTCTTGTGAAGTGGAGCCAAATCCAACACCTAAGAAACAAGGTGGGTTGGGTGTGGGTGACTTGATTATAAAGAATGTGGCTCCTCTTCAAATGGTGGTGGAGGTTCTCTAAGGAGGATTCTCCACTTGGGAAGAAGGTGGTAATATCTTGATATCGAGTTCAACAATAAGGACATGGGTAGGTTGCACTGAGGAGAACATGAGGGGTGGGGTGGGGGGTTTCCATGACAAAGAAATTGTGAAATACAAGGCAATGATGAGAGGCTCAAAGAAGTATGTGAGACCGAAATCAGGTTGGTTGTGGGAAACAGAGGGAAAACAAAATTCTGGGAGGATCTGTGGCTAGCGAAAAAATTGATGAAGGCCTACCAAGATTGTACTCACTATCCATGCTCAAAATGTGTACTATTTCTGAGTGTGAATTTTGGGATGGAGTGAAATGGGTGTGGAGCTTTCATTGGTGTCGAAATCTATTCCATGGGAAACTGAAGTGTTGCATGAACTAAATGGGAAGTTGATAGATGCAAAGTTAAACATGAATATGGAGGACAAGGTAATATGAAAGTTTGGCAAACAGGGAGCCTTTTCCATGAAATCATTCAAAGAAGCAGTCAAAAGGTTAAGGAACTCACCAGCTGAGGTTAACAGATTTAGCTTCTCATCACAGGTTTGGAAAGGTATGATCTCACCCCGTGTTGAATTATTTTCTTGGTTTGTGATTGTGGGAAGAATAAATACTAGAGATAGACTTCATAGATTGCATTTGTTAAATGGTGAAAGTGTAACATGTGTGCTATGTGGAGTGGAAGAGGAAAACATTGATCACTTGGTCTTTAAATGCCAATTCTCATATAAAATATGGCGTGGGTGGTTAAAGGGTTGGAATATTATGTGGGTTGGGCCAAGTAACGCTAAAGGGTTTTTTGAAGCATGGATGACGAGACTATAAAGAGATGAAAAGAGGAAATGGATTATAGAGTTCTTTACGCCTATTTGGTCCGTGAGAAATATAGATATTTTTTATAATAAATTTTTTAATCCGGAGGGAATAGTTGAATTGGTTAAACTTTGGGTACAACAATGGTTTGATAAAGGAAAAGAGGCGTGCTTAGGTGTGGTCGGGGTTGCGATTGCCAGTTGTACCAAGCTCCAAGCTCCTTAGTCTCCTTAATGACTTAGTCGAAGGGGGGAATAGGGTGATTGAGATTGATAATTGGCAACGACGAAGTTGCAGATTTTTTGCCATATGCGTGTAATTTTCTTTGCTTGTTATGGTTGCTATAAACACTCGGCTTTTATTAGTCCTTTATCTGACTCAAGTGAGCTGGTTTTGGAGGCTTATAGTTTCTTGTGAGTGTTGGGTGGAAATAAATATATTGCACTATTTTATTTTCAGGTTTGTGAGATTAAGAGCCTGAGATACAGGGTGCCAGTTGAGGAATTAGGTGAGGATATGGAGCTTGGGAGACTTATAAGTTGAGTTGCAGAATGGAGTTAAAACTGACGGAAAAGTGCAGAGTTTGAAGGGCAGAACATTAAATGTCATCGTGGCATGTTGAAGTACAGAGAAGTATCAGCATGATCTAATTGTAATAATTGTAGGGAATTATCTTATGCTTATGGATTGCAATGCTCTGAATTTTTTATGAGACTTTATAATTTGTTATGCCTTAATTTGGGAGGGCGATGTACTCTTTTTCCTCTAAAATGATAAGTATTTCTCTCATTAGATTTTATTTTTTTTTGAATTTTTGGTGAGCATTTCCAACTTTACCGAGCTTATTTTGTGCGGTGGTTTAGGAACTTTGTAATGGCGTTCCTTGCTTAGTGTGTCCAATTTGGTGGTATTAAAATTTGTCCCTATGTATCTTAGAAAAAGGGGAAATTCAAAAAATAACTAAAAGAAAAAGTTAATAAATGTTTTAAGGAAACATGTTAAAAAAACAAATATATATATATATATATATATATATATTTTATTGAAAAGTGAGATATATTGATTTCTTAAAAACTTACTCTTTTTGTTTTCTTAACCAATGTTACGAGGACATTGGTAACCCTATAATTAATTAGCCTTAGATCATATTGTAGTGTATCCACATTTATAAAGTCAAAACACGATCTTGGTGTCTAACTAAATGCCCAAGTTGATTTTGACCCTGATTAAAGTAAACCCTATTGTACAGTTGTGTGTGGCTATTCCGTTTATAGTATTCAGGGAATGTCATCAAGAAGAAAAAACCGAAAAACTAACAAATTTGTAGAGGTTATACAATAAAAATATATGTTGTCACTCGAATGGGCAACTTTTTTATTCAACCGCACTAAACATAATCTAGCCAGCCAGCCAGGCCCAAAGAAACCACACGAGGCTGGACCCTCTACATCTAACTTCTTAAAGGTAGATCTGGACCATGATGTATGTTGTTGAAACTAATTACATGTGCAGTATTTCAGCAAATAAAATAAGAGCAAATAGACAGGAAATTGGTTTTGGGACAACCAACCCTAATAGAACAATAACAAATATATAGGACATAGATAAGTTACAACCTTATATCACAAATTGTGATAGACATTATTCTCAAGGATTTATTTTCATCCTACACAAAGTTATGCTCGGTGGAAAGGCGTCAACAGAAATTCTTTTAAGATAAGATGTGGGTCTCTTTGGCAACTTGTTTACACACAGTTGCAGGCACTCTGAGTCGCTAAGCCTCGTTCCAAGACTCAAAAGGAGTAACGAAAGCAGTGGGGGAGCGCCTCTGCAACTTGCGGATTTTAGAGAGCAAAGAGGAAGATGAACAAATGGTGAAGGAGAGCAAAAATTCATGGAAGAGAAGAAAAAGAGGAAGAGATAGATCTAGTAGCTTGCATTTTAGTTTTGGTGGGTAGCAAATAAATAGGCTAAAGTTACGTAAAAATTAAACCACGCCCAACGACTATAAGACTCAAAAGGCTAGCTTGCAACAGTCACAAAGACCAAGTTTATAACTCGGGAAGAGATGGAGTAGGGCGGCGCACATGTGTTATGAACAAGGTCCAAATTCACATTGCTTAGCCCAATACTAAAGTATTCAATAATAAACTAAATTTAAAGGCTTCGATGAAATTAATTTTAGGCAATGTAAAACTTTAGCTTTTACATAAATTTAAAATACTATTCAAAGACTCAATTTTTCCAACAATGTATACATGCAAATATGTTACGTACCTTGTATCCTTATAGCAATCTTCTCCCAAGAACAAATTTTCTTTCATTGTTCTCTTTCTCTGTGAGTGTGATTAACTCTAAAACGACTAATGTCTTTGGTCTAACTCAATCCTGCAATTCTAAAATAGCCTTGGCTTCTATATGCAGAATTCAAGTGGAACTTGCGATCGTCGTGTTCTAATAGCTCTGATTACACTATGCAAGCTAATCAGAGGATCATCTTAATCACTTTCATATTGATGCTCCCCATTTGAGATGATAGTTTGGTTTGATTGAGGATCATTGCAGCTAAAGTTCGTTTAGGATCACATTTTACTTTTATTGCAACCAACTACTTTTAGGTATATACCATACTTCTTTTTACCTAATATGCATGCCAATATTTTTTCCCAAAATAGGAACTGAAGTGTTAACTCCAATAATTGAGGGGGCAAAAAATTAGAGGAGGCCTCGCTGGAGTTGAAATAGACAATTGATTAATGTGCAATTCCTGAGTGCTAAGAACTTTCCTAAACAAATCATATTGTTCCGCAGACCTATTCCATGAACCTTGCAAGGAAGTATTGGCATTGTCTCTCTCGTTTACAAAAGTGTATGGGTTTTTATTACAAACGCTACTCAAGTATTACCCGAAATAAATAAAACTGAGTTGTTCATAATCTTAGGCTTAGTTTTTTTGTGTTGTATCAAAATAAAATCAATAGATATACGCAGCCTTGTCCCATAAACAAAGAGATTGTTTTTCAGATTTGAACATATGACCTCCAGCGCATAAAGTAACAAGCTTATTGTTGCGTCAAGGCTCACCTGCTAATTAAACTTTAGATATAAAGGTACTATTTGTTTTGAATAAAGCGAGTGAGCCCTGTAAGTCTATATAATCGATCATAGTGGATATTGCGCTGTAAAATTTGTCCATTTTTCTCCAAAAGGATGGTCTTGTCACAGGAAAGGAGGATCCACATTCTTCAGGAATGTGAGCACCAAGATAAGTTGCACTTTACAGTGGTCAACAGAAATGTTCAGCACAGAAAGTGTAAACAAAGCATGGATCACAAAAGAAATATATCTGCCTTAAATATAAGCACAAATCTGAGTTTATTTGTGGATAAAAGATCCTACAGTGGCTCTCTCCCGCACTACACAAAATATATATATATATACACACACACACACACTATACAGTAGACCTAATTATATTGTACAAGAAAGCAAAAGGGGATGCAGATAAACTGCTGTATGAATTGAAATTTTCATACACGTTGGAGGTCAGCCGTTAATCGTGCATAGAGACTGGTTAAAGGAGTAGGAAAATAACACATATATGTCTAACGTGGCGGGTTCACCATCCCACTTTCTCTCGAGATAAGGTGATTTGTGCAATTTCCTCCTCCTAACTTCTAGTCTGCTAGCTTTAGATGTGAATTACCTGTAATAACAATATTAATTGTGATCGTAAAACAAGTAGGAATCAACAGAAGAAAAAGAAGGATCACAATCATTAAATTTAACTTGGGAACCAAACTTCAGTCAGAACAATGGTGAATGGCAGTTCATTGGAAGTTCCTTAAATGGTTAGAACATTGGATCTTGTAACAGATTTTTAACAGGCAATATAAGGTGCAGGTTTGTTACTAATGTTTTCAGTGCCTTTGGGAAATCTCACCCGGCCTGGGGTAGCCGCCTCCAATTCAGTAATTGGTGAGACTGAGGATGACTTTGCAAGTAAGATGAACTGCTTGTTATACCGTTTTCGTCTGCTACAAACTGCTCTGAATAACTAGAATCTGGCGGAGACCATACTGGAACTAAGCCTCCGTCCCTTTCTCTCCTAATGCTACTTGAAGATTCTACTGTGGATTCTTCAGCTGCATTTCTCAAATCCATTGCAGTAGTATTAATCTGAACTGGTGGTGTTGCTCTTGCATTTTGTTGTACAATTACATTTACCGGAACTTCAGCTCTGCTCTCTTCTGCAGTGTTTCGAAGATCCGAATAAGTTTCCTCCTCTTCCACTCTCACCAGGGAAGACGTGATGCTTGGAACCATCTGATCCTGGTAGCGCCGAGGAGCAACGGGAGGCGGATTGTTCCTAACAGTTTCATGACTTTCCTCCATTTGTATGTCTTGAGGGAAGGCAATAGGGACAGATTCTGAGTCTCCAAGCCCTTCCTCAGTTCCATTTTCAATTTCAGCTCTTGAAGCTGCTTCTCGTTGCCACATTTCCAATAGTGCTTCTTGTAGTCTGGCTTTTGCTGCATCTATTCCCATGATTGGAAGAGGATAATTTGATCCGAGCTCAATTCCAGCAGCTTGGAGAACCGTTTCTGGTGCATTCCACGGGTGATGTATCCACTCAGTTGGTAATCTAGCTAGTTCTGGAAGCCAGCGTCTTACATACTCTCCATTCGGATCAAACTTGTATCCCTCAAACTATAAAACCCAAAAACTGAAATGAGTGCATCGAGTACTACAAATCTATCAATCTTATGCATTCAAATAGCTGATAGTAGGACATAACTCAAATGTCAATACCAATGTTAATAACCACAATCTCAAAATTCAACACAATTGTCCCTAAAGTTGGAGGAATAAAGGCAGGGCAGGAATCTAAACAAATTTGGATTTGTGAAAAAAAACTACATAGTGGAATGATCTTTTAGCTTCATCAAACTTAATATTCAAACAGACAACAGGAATGGAAGCATTACATTGGCTTGTATGCTGTGCATAAATCATAGTCTTTGTAGTAGTCAAGAGAAGAGGCCAGAAATACTAATCTTTTTATTTCACTCGGGAAAAACTCTCAATTGTGGAAAAAAGAATCCCTGTGCTCAACATCTAAAGTACATATAACAGGACTCTGCAACAAGCCATTTGGTTTTTAGATTAACAATCAAAGACATGCACATGCAAACAGATGATCATACATCCAAAAGGTCAGCAATCAGCACAAAGCTGGATTATGTAGATTTAAAACAAAATTAACTGCACCTGTGGATTATCTATTCGGTTGAGTTCACGGCCATCAGGGAGTGAACCAGATATGTACTGCCAACCAAGAGCATCACTCTCAAGATCTGCATCCAAGAGGGTATCCCAAAAATACTTCATACCCCATCTCCAAGGAAGCTGCAGAACCTTCACAAAGAAACTGGAAACCACAACACGGATCCGGTCATGCAGCCAACCAGTGGCCCACAACTCCCTCATGCCAGCATCCACCAACGGATAACCAGTTCTTCCTTGCCTCCATGTCTTGAAAAGGCCTTCATTTACTACCCAAGGAAAGAACTTAAGGTGGCCTAAAAGAGGCCTCTCATGACTATAGGGGTGGTTGAAACTAATGTACCTGGAATATTCTCTAAGACCAATAGACTTAAGGAACAAGTTCACGCTCTCTTCACCGGCCTTGTTTCCTTCATTGGCCCATAGAACTTGCTTAATGCGGACAAGATGGAAGACCTTTTTGACACTCACCTCGCCAAAATGCAAATGGGGGGAGAGAAATGAGGTTGTGGCACTGTCAGCCTTCCTGCGGTTTTTTGAGTACTCAATCAGCGGACCATTGATGAACGCGGTCAACGCCTTGTCAGCATTGCTCCACCCAGGTGACCATGCTCGAGCAAGAAGTGCATTGCTTGCCTTCTCTAATTCATCTTCAAATACCAATGTATCATTAGGGCACCTTGACACATCACCTGAAAGAGGTCAAGAGTTGTCATCCGTCAACAAGTGCACATTAAAGCTAAAGCAAAAGCAATGCTACACGAAAAATGGACAACACCTCACAGAACAAGCATGTACTGAGCACACATGCATACAGGAGAGTTATAAGAGCAATCAAAATGTTTATTGGATTCTTTTATATTTTTCTTTTAACAGCTGGCCAACCATATTTGGATGCCTATTAGTTAATTAGGCACAACACAGTGAACTAAGAATTTGTGATTCAACCTAAAATGAACTCCATCTTCTAAAGCAAAATATGCTTATGCTTTGCACCCCTCGTTGCCTAGTTAAATGACAACTTAGCAAGTGATCTAAAAGGATAACAGGTGTTTCTTCTCCAATTTAGATCATATTTTCAGTAATGAACAAGAAGCACAAGTCAAGGGCTTAATGAATCATCCAAATGGAAACCAATGAACATTGTCAAAAGAAGTAAAAGAAAAGTGCGGGTAAGGAAAGAACAAAACAAAAGGTATACCTGGAATAATCCTTTTAGGTGGGAGAAGAGGTGACTCTGGATCATAAGGCATGCCGAGGCATCTTTCCCAAAAGGCAGTAAAAGTTGTGAATGGTTGGCCATGAGCATCATTCACATCCCACGGCTCATACAATAAGTCCGCATTGAAGGATCGTACGGTTATGCCTTGAGCAGTCAGAACCTCCTTTGCCCGGTGATCCCTGATAAGTGATAGGGGATCTGCAACATAGAAAATCACAACAAACATTTAGTCGATTTTAGACACAGCCTTTTCTCCTGTAAGCAATAATTAATGAAAATGAAATATCATCATGAAGCAAAATAGACTATTTCCCTACACTCTTTGAGATTATCAAAAAATCAAAATCTGAAAACATATATAGAGATAATTGAGTAGCTAGTATAAAGAAGTGATCGCAAATAAAAGTATATATAATCTGGTTAGGTAATTCTTTATCTGACTAAAAAACAACACACTTCACTAAACAATCACTGAAAAAATTCCAATTTGATACAATCAAGGGTCCTACAATCCAAAATGATGTTTTTTTACTACTAAGCAAGCACATGCAATGAACTTCCCAAAACCTAGGTATCATGTCTGTAGACACCAACAGATTAAGATATTAAAAACAAAACAAAAAGTAGAATACTAATTACAAAAAATAAAACTGGCCAAAAAAAGGAAAGAAACAAATAGAAGCATCAAGTACAACAATTTTGCAGAAACACATGCAGCAACAGAAGCTGAGGCAAAATTAAAAGGGAATTAAAATGAAAAAAGATGACCATATAAGTGGTTAAAGAAGAGTTGAGTGGCTCCAGTGGACTTGACAACTTCTAGAAGAGAAGAAACACTATCAGTGGATCTTTTAGTGATGAGAGGAGTGCCAAGGCTTCTGAGAGAGGAATCAAGGTGAGCCAAGCTGTTCTTGAGCCACCACCTTGAGACTCTGCCAGGGTGGTACTGACCCTCTTCCTCAGGTGCCCATATGAAGACTGCAACCACTGCTCCTGCTCTCACCCCTGCCGCCAGTGCAGGGTTGTCCTCCACCCTCAGATCTCTTCTGAACCACACTATGCTGCATCCACCACCACCACTTGACATCTCTTGCCTAAGAAAAGAGACTTCAACCACCACCTGAAACCTGAAACTATTCACACACGCAAAAGCACAAACACCTTCTGTGTGTGTCAGGTCTTGACCATGTAGTAGTAATAATGTAACATCTCTCTCTCTCTCTCTCTTCCCCTGCCTTTTGAGTGCTGATGCAAACCAAGTAGAAAATGTTAATTATAATTAGTCTTATCTCTCTCTCTCTCTCTCTCTCCTTCTCTCCCTTATTCTTTCCTATATTGGCTTTCCTATTTAATTTGTTTAATGTGGGAATTTAAGCCATACATAGGAAAAATCACAATTTGATTATTGGGTCCAAGACTTTTTGAGCTTTGGCACTTTGTGTGGTACTCATTTTTGGTTTTTTTACTCAATTTTTACAACAAAATTTCGGATTTGATTCCTTTCACTGCCTTAGTTATAAGGGGAAAATAAAGGGCTTTGGCTTTGACAGAATACTGAATGGAGACAGTGAGAGAGAGATGAGTTTGGATGGAAGAGGAAGTGAAGAGGATTGGTTAACTGAGTGGGATACAATGAATTGATTGGCAAATTATAGCCACAACTTTTTTGTTCTGTAGAATTTTATTTATTTTTTCTTTTTTGTTTTTTCTCTTCTCTTATCCTATGCATTCACTAAGCGATAAAAAGAAAAAAAACAAATCTCACCCAACATCTCTCCCGTTTCATTCATCAATTGCAATACAAGTGACTCACACGTTTGAATTATCAAAGAAAAAAGGAGGTTAAAATTCACACATCTCCCTCGTCTTCAGTTCTCTCGGCTCTAATTCCCGTTTTTTTAATGCATGCATCTTTGAGCCCACCCTATCTATCAAACTCAGACTTGATAACAATAGGGAGCTATTAGCACTCGTTTCACTAGCTAAAGTACTCCCTCCGTTCTAATAATTGTTCATCTTTATTATTTTTATGAATAATTATTCATTTTTAAAATTTAAATAACATTAATTAGTTTTTTCTTTATCATATTTCTATTAAATAAACTTATTATGTAAGAAAATAATAATAAAAAAATATATTAAATAAGTGTGATTTTATAAAATATTATGATTATTAATCATTTTACTAATACGTCGCGCATAACTCAGGGACAATTTATTGAAAACGGCGGAGTATTATTTCATTTGAAAGATTACATGCGCATGTGTTGATGGCAAATATCACAGGGTATTATTAATTGTTGTTGACTCGAGTAGTGTTTTATTTCACGTGCGTTCTTTTTATGTATTTTTATTTCTTTTACAGATTTGCACGAGAGTTATGCTAGCAATGTGAATATAAAACAAAAATAACGATTTAGTACCTCCCATTTAATTTAATTTATTTTATTTTATTTTATTTGTTACTTTTATCATATAAATAAAAAGTAAAAAAATTAAAACCAAGCTTAATAATTACAAAGAATGTATATATTAAAATAATTTTATTTTATATGCAACATCTAATTAATTTATTATTAAACTTATCAAATGTATTTTGTGCTTTAAAAATGCTCTAGTACCTCTTTTTTCTCACTTCTAACACATTAAATCATACCAAATTAGTTGACAGATCCATGCCGTCTTTATGATCTTTATGCTATCTGTACTCGCAGACGACGGCGCATACCTTGAACTGAAAATATCAGTTAATTATAGACCAGTTAGACCAGTTTCCGGGTTACTTCTTCCACCCCGTTTTAATGGTACAAAACCAAATACTATACAAACTAAGATAAACAAAAAATAATTTAATAAATATATTAAATAATATAAATTGACAAAATTATTTTATACAAATAAATAAATTTTTATTTTTAATATAATTATTATTCTTTTCATATTTATTATATTAATAAATATTTTATTAATATTAGAGGTATGAATAGAAAAAGCAACGGGTGAATACATGCTCCTAAGATTTATGTACATGAATTAAGGAATCACTTAAATTACATTAAACACACAAGACTTATATGTTTGACCAAACTGTTTTTATAAATATTTAAAAAATTATGAAACAATGATGAGTGTGTGAGAGAATATAAATAAGGGTAAAATTGCATGAAAAAAAAATAAGGATTTTGTTAATAAGTGTCTTAAGGATATTCTATAAGTAACATAAAGAAAAATATTTCATTGAAAATATAATTTTTTTATGTTTTCAATATATTAAATACTTCAAGTTTTTATTTTTCCAATTAAATCTTACATCTTTAACTTTTTTAACAAGTGTCCTTAGAGCATTTGTTAACAAAACCCAAAAAATAATTCTACCTCAAAATCCTAAAATAACATATATTTGTGGATGGTATTTTTTTTTTGGTTAAAATGACGATTATTACTGGATAGAGAAAATTCAAGATTACATATAAATTATTTTATTTTTACGTAGATTCATTAATGTCTTTTATTAAAATATGAAAACAAAAAATCCTTAAAATATCATTAGTCCAAAATTCAACCAAGTCATTAAGAATGGTGTGGGAATGAGAGGTTTGAATAGTAGTATGTCTGAGGTTAGAAGTTGAAACCTCAAAAGAAAAATTCAATTCAACTGAAAAAAAGTTGAATAAAATTTGATTTAAATCACAGAAATGCTTTATGTACACCCTAAATCCATACACCCATACATACACCACTAAATTATACACAATTAATGACAATTATACAGACTACAGTAGACTTACCTCATTGAGAATATCACGTACTCCCACACAATTTCTCAACGATATCACAAACGAACACACTCCAATGCAATTTTCTCCACGATATCATAAACAAACTTTTTCAAACTTTGTATTCTAAGCTCAAGAATCCGCCATAACCACCACAACTTTTATCAATCCCACCACCATAACCACCAGAAACGTGAGCAACTTTGCATAGAAAGCATTACGAGGATCTCGTCATGGTGATCAAATTCATTTTGATCGAACGCAATGGAGGAAATCAGTCAAATTATGGAGAACTTGGTAAATTTTTGTGTTGTTTATGGAGTGTGTTTGTTCAATTATGGTAATTGGTTGCCATGAGAAAATGTTTGTGTTTAAACGAAGTAATGCACAAACATTATCCGTGTGATTGCACAAACTTTATTCGTAGATGTGCACAAACATTATAATCACATACATATTCAAATATATTTAATCTGATGCAGGTGCACAAACATTATACATTCTCATGCACAAACTTTATAACTATTAATGCACATACATTATAAACATGCACACACAAATTTTATACATTTTCATGCCCAAGCTTTACAAATATGCATAATACTTAACTTATAGTTAAGTATTTTGCAGAATCTGATATATGATTGGAGGGCACAAACTTTATATGGGTGAGTGCACAAACTTTATATGGGTGAGTGCACATACATTACATAGTTATATACAACATAATAATTTTACTCAAACATAAATAGGTGTACATTATACATTTTAATGCACAAACTGTATACATTCTCATGCACAAACTTTACAGATATACATAATACTTAACTTATAGTTAGGTATTTTTGCAAAATCTAATACATGATTGGAGCGCACAAACTTTATCTGATAGGCTGCACAAACATTATCCAATAGGGCACAAGCTCTGTTGCTATTGAGGAAGAAGAGGTACCAAAGGTTGGCATGCATTTTGACAAATTGGAGGCAGTTAAAGAATTCTACAACAAGTATGCTAAGAAGATTGGATTTACATGGAGGATAAGGAGTACAAAATTCATGAAAGATAAACAGATGAAGTACCAAATACGATCATGTACAAGGAATGGGTGTCGAACTTCCAAAATACCAACATTTAACAAGACCAATCCAACCTCAACGGTAAAATGCGAAGCAAGGATATCTGTATCAAAGGTACAAAATGAAGATACCGAGTTGTGGGCGATAAGGAGTGTTGTTAATGTACATTCACATGAAGTGAGCCCTTCAAAAGCAAGGCTTTTCAAGGAAAACAGAAGTATGAACTTGCACGTAAAGCGGATGATCGAGTTAAATGATAGAGCTGGTGTTACAGTGAACAAGACATACCAAACTCTTGTTCATCAAGGCGGCGGGCATGAGGAATTAAACTTCATTGAAAAGGATGTGAGAAATTATGTTAACCGAGAAGTGCATGTTGTTCGGGAGGATGGAGATGCAAAAGCTATAATGGAATATTTTGCAAGAATGAATGAGCAGAATCTGAACTTTTGGTACGATGTTGAGGTTGATGATGAAAATTAGATTAAAAATATTTTTTAGGCAGATGCAAGGAGCCGAACGACTCATGAATACTTTGGCGATGTGGTCTCGTTTGACACAACATATGGCATGAATAGGTATCGTATGTCGTTTAGTTTGTTTGTAGGCGTTAACCACCATGGGATGTTCGTGCTGCTTGGATGTGCGTTGCTATCAGGGGAGGACACACCGACGTTTGTGTGACTATTTGAATACTGGGTTAAATGTATGTCGGGGAAGCGGCCAAACGTTATATTGACCGATCAATGCAAAGAAATACAGAATACAATTGAAATTGTGATGCCTAGTACACAACATCGATGGTGCATTTGGCACATTATGAAAAAGATACTAGAAAAATTAAAAAGGTGCAAGCAATACACCGAGGATTTCGAGGATCAGTGGTCTAGATTCTTGACAAAGTACAACCTTGAAGACTATGAGTGGTTAGATGGTATACTTTTTCTAAATCCTTGGTTAAGAAACAAGCATGTTTGTTAAATTTATGTTAAATTGTTTAGATTTAAGTCTATGCACTAGTTATGATAATGTATGTGCACAAGTTGTGCTAATGTTTGAGCAATAATTATGTTAATGGTTGTGCACACTTGTCAGATTTTATGTAAAATCAACTGGGCGAGAATACTGGTCATGATAAAGTTTGTGCACAAGATGTGATAATGTTTGTGCACTTGTTGTGATAAAGTTTGTGCACGAATAATGACAGTGACTGTGCAGCAACACTGACATTTTTTATGAACTGTTTCCTTAACAAAGGTTGTGATAAAGTTTGCGTACATGTTTTGATAATGTTTGTGTACAAGTTTTGGTAATGTTTGTGCACAAGTTTCACTAATGTTGCACTGATTATGTTAATGTTTGTATACATCAGGTCTATACAATGAACGTAGCAGATGGATTCCAATATACCTTAGCAATGAATTTTGGGCTGAAATGAGGAGCACATAGAGGATTGAGACCATGCATGCATTCTTTGATATATAATTAAACTCAAAGAGTATCTTAGAGCAATTTGTTAAGCAATATGATAATGCTCTTGCATCGAAAGCCCAAAAGGAGCTTGAGCTAGACATTGCTAGCTTTAAGACGACAATTTCGTGTGTGACAACATCTTTGATTGAGAAGCAATTTCAATCTGAGTACACACATGACAAGTTTCATGAAGTACAGGATGAGTTCAAATCAAAGGTAAATTGCAACACATTGCTTAAAGACAAGCAAGGCACCAAATTAACTTACACCGTTGCTGAAGAAGTGGAGGTCAATGATAAGGTAAGAGAGTTTTCGTACGGTGTGCTGTTCGATGGAGACTCTAACGATGTTAGCTGTCAGTGTTGTCTTTTTGAGTCAAGGGGGACCATTTGCTAGCATTGTTTATGTGCTTGGTCTTGAAAGAGTTATAGAAATTCCGACAAAGTACATTCTAAGTCAGTGGAGCAAAAGCATTAAGTAGAGGCATAGCACGATAAAGAGCAGTCATGACATTAGTAGGATGGGGGCAGTAAAGGATAGGTATGATGGACTATGCACCATTTTTACAATGTCACGGAACGTGTTGTAGCCACGGAGGAGGGAACGAGTTTACTTCATCGGGCACTAGATATGGTAGAGGTTGGATTACAATCACATCTATCAAGCACATCTTCTAATGTCAACGAGAGCCACGATGATGGTTGCTCAATTTCGTTGAATGACATATGCAGCCCTCCTCATGTCATGCAAAGGCCGACCAAATACAAGGAAGAAATAATCAACTACTGATAGATGTGTTAGGAGTTATATGAAGCATGTGAAGAAACAAACCATTGGAAGGTCCATCGAGGTTTGTAAAGCATTGATGATGTTTGTTAATTTATTAGATCTATTAGTAATGTTTGTGTACAAGTGTTATTAAAGTTTGTTCATTTATATTGATAATGTTTGTGCATTAAATCTTTCATTCAGGAACGTTTATGTACAAATTCTGTCATAGTGTCACAGCAAGCAGATTCGATCAGACTTCCACCTCAATTTTCTATCCCACATTCCCCTGGGGGATTTGTGTCTTTGTTGAACTCATTCCATGAAATACATTAGAAAAAATGGATAAATATTTTTGTTCAGGGTAGTAAGTATTTTTTACTTATAGGGCACAAACTTTATATAACGAGAAGCACAAACTTTATATGACATAGTACACAAACTTTGTGTATACTGATGCACAATCATGATGTATTAAAACTGATAATAAAGAAACACTAATGCACAAACTTTATATGACATAGTGCACAAACTTTATATGACTCCATGCACAAACTTTATAAAATGAAGAGTAGTAACATTAAGAACTGACGCACAAACCTTAATTCAACAGAATCAAAATTGAACAAAGATTATACGTCATATTGCACAAACATTAAGCATTGGTACACAAACACTATAGATTGTGATCCATAAACATTAATTTTCATAGACTCTAAAGAACCAAACACAGAATCAAAAGAACAGAGTATTCCTATTGGTGCACAAACTTTATACGATGTGATGCACAAACTTTATCTCATGGAATGCACAAACTTTATTCAATGAAATTCACAATCTCAACACTTAGAGGTATATTACACAACACAAACATTATACGCTAATCTGCACAAACATTTATTCATGAGAAGCTATAACTTTTATAACATTAAAATCAATTAGTATCTTTGCACACAAGTTATTATATTTACAGAAAATTTACAAAATCATTGATTACAAAATCATTATTTACAAAATCTTTTCCCCCACCCCTCTAACACTTCCTACGCTTTTTCTCCTGTTTCCCCCTTCCCCCAATGAGCTCCACTGTGCTCACATCAGTGTACGGGCTCAACTGGAGTCTTCCCTTTTGTCGTTGCCAAGGGGCAGCTTCGTCTGGGCTGGACACCTCTTCGATATTTGAGCCAGATGACTCCTCAGCAAGGACCCTTGCAGGCTCCTTTGGCATCTGAATAAGCTTTTCCTGCAAACAATTTTGTGTTAATAGCACTGATGTCAACAATAATTATTTTCGCATCTTTGCTAACTTTTTATGCATTAAAAAAAAGTAGTGCAAATTAATCGTTGGATTTGTACAAGTGTTTGAAAAGGATAATTAGAGTACTTAAATTGTCCCATTCTGGCATGGTTTTCCCGTTCGGATACACAATAGAGGGGTTCCACATCTCCATCCATTTGATTATGAATAGTCCACAATCATATCTGCAGATGCAAATCAAAATCAAGTATAAAGATTAGTTAAGAAACATTTAGGATGCTGATACAACTATGAGTTTTGTTTGATACATATGTGTTAGATTGACCCGACACGTCAACGTACTCAATGGAAAAGCCGTTCCCGACCAGCTCGAACTTATCGACCGATTTGTGCATGAGTTCCTCGATGACCATGGACTAATTAAAAAATAAAATAAATAAATAAATAAACATAAACATGTTCAGTAATGCAAGCTCAAACACTTACATGATGCACAAAATGTATACAAAGGAATGCACAAACATTATAGGAAAGTGTGCACAAACATTATACGACAGAGTGCACAAACTTCATAGCAGCAATGTATGCAAGAGGGTTTATCAATAAGAGTGCACAAACATTACATAACAGAATGCACAAACATTATATGACAGAATGCACAAACTTTACATTGCATGGTGAACAAACAAATAAGACAAACTCTATACAAAGGATGCACAAAGTTTACACATATCAGTGCACAAACTTTATGCTCAAATTGCACAAACTTTACATTCGAATGGGCAAACTATAATTGGAAACCTATTTATTCTAAACATGACAAATAATGTTTTATTAAGACCAAAAAGGTTTTGGGAAAGAGGTTATTACAACATATCAGTCGATGTAGTTCATTTTCCCCGCTGAACTCACATGTCGTGAGTTTAGGACGAAAAGCCTTCGCCTTGTCACATCAAGGGCATATAACCACCAGTGTTCATCATTTACTAGTGGCATGAAAATTTGCAGAAGTAAACAAAGAATTAACACATTATACCCAAACGCAATAATTAAAACAATATAACTATAATGCATACCCATTTCCAGCCTTCGAGGGAGTACCGCTCAAAGAATAGAGCCTCATCCTCATATCCGGAAATCATTGGGGGTACTTCCTGTCCTTCATGAACACGGGGAGGTTGGAAGCAAGGAGTGTTGGCTACAACATTGAGAAGAAGTAGTTAACATTTGAATACATTTTTAATTAAAGTTTTTTTTTGAAATAAATAAAGATTGAGAAGATCAAAGTATACCATCATGTATGGGGTTACACAATAGCAATGCTTCCTGAAGCGTTCACACTTGAAAATGTTGAACAGGAAGCATATGTAGTTCATGTACTGAAATACAAGAAAGCAAAAACATTACATGATAAAGTGCACTAACTTTATATGACAAAATGCACAAACATTATACAATAACAAGCACAAGCTTTTGCATGTCAGCATGCACAAACATTACTCATGAGAACTCGCAAACTATGGGAATCAGAGTGCACAAACTTTTTTACTTGCAATGCACAAACATTGTTACTTGCAATGCACAAACTTTACATGATAGCATGCTCAAACCTCACGATATATACATAAACTATAATCATATGGCATGACACTCAATAAACTTTGTATAACAAAAATTTTGCCAAAAAATATGACAGAAATAGAGTTTCATACCCCATTGTCGATATGAGCTAGCCCTCATGCTTTGGACTTCATATCGTGTCAGCCAAACGTTCGACCTGTTCATCAGATTCGCCATCTTAGAGTCTGGATCGTTTCGTTTCTCCATCATCCATCAATAAATCCTCTCCACTAGCTTTTCATCCATAACATCCACTTGATTTTACTCAACTTCTATGAAAACACCTTCTTGTGGAGGGGGTGGAGGAGGATGATGGGAAACGGGTGGCAGAAGATCAATTTTCTCCAGCGATTTGGGCGGCGAATCGATGTTGAGGTCAACTGTTGGTTGCGACATGACCACCGACTCTTCTAACCCTCCGGAAGGATTGGCAGCCGATGGGATGATGGATAGTGGAAGAAGAACGTTGGGGGAGCTGGGGTGGGATTCTTCGGCGACCGGTTGTTGCGTGCACACTAACAGGTCAAATGATGGTGGGATGAAGGTCGACAGGGGTGGTGCAGTGGTTGGTGCATCTTGTTGTGTTGCGGCCAATGAACCTGGGGAGAACGACAAGGGGACCATTTCTTCAGCACCCTCTCCCAAGTTGTCCATCCCTACCCCCAAGACAACATTGTCCAGTGATTTCTCACTAGCAATGTTGTCCTTTTTGCCATTACCCCATGGACTGCAAATGAAAAATATATTTTGTCAGAAAATGCACAAACTTTATACAGAATAATGGAAAAAAACATTATAGGCCTACTCAATATTCACTCAGTATATAAGCAGGGAGTCACAAACTTAGTGTTATAATGCACAAACTTTATGAACACCTATTCACAAACTTTAAATAAATAGAATACACAAACTTTATCAAATTTCGATGCAAAGACAATAAGGGTGCAAGCACTTTTTATTACATGATGCGCAAACTTTATGAATAGAAATTCACAAACTTTATGTACATTTGCAGGTACTTGCCTTTGATCGGTGTGCACAACATTAGTGGGAGTGGACACCACGGCTGCAGTGATGTTCCCCTCTGCAACCGGTGCCTCAGGTTGTAATGTGGTTGCTTCCTCTGTAACCGGTTCCCCGTGTTGTGTTAGTTGCAATATGCCATAATAAATGTCTTCGTTTATTGTGGCATCATCCGCGTCATTTTGAGCGGGGGGATCGTGTGCAGGTGCCACGATGGTCTCCTTGTTGACCCTCCTTCGCTTGTAGGCATTCTACACATGGCTCCTCCCCTCACTTCCTTCTTTGTCAGCCAGCTCCAATGTGTCTTTCGGCTAGGCCCTCACCTTTTTTGGCCTGTGGTGAACAATTTTCACCATCCCCTAACATCTCAGTAAAAAACCACACCATTAGTAATTTAGTTAAATGAAGCAAAACAAAAACAGTAAGATATAAATGTGTTCACCATTGAGCTCGACCTCTCGTGCTTTAGCATCTCCTTCATTCAATCGGACACACAATACCTGATCCACGGTGATAGTAGATCCTTGAGTAGGTCAAATAGGCTGAACTTGTCCCTGTGAAAGTATATGACCTTGTTTAAGTAGGAGAAGGTGTTAGTGACATACATTACAAAATAAAATTAAAGTGCAAACTTTACAGTCACCAATACACAAACTTTATACAATATAGTGCACAAAATTTACACAAATTGTAGCTAAGTTATATCAATATTAGTTAGAATATAAAGAGTGCACAAACTTTATTATCTATAACGCACAAACATTATACATATTCGTTCACAAACATTATCAGAATAAATGCACATATTAATTTATCAATCATAATAGATCACAAGTTATTGAAAGCAGGGACACACATAATACCTTCAAGACATACAAAGCAACCATTAATAGTCTTGAGTTTGTTTGTCTTGTACTCGTGGATGTACCGACTCCAGTTGTAACGTTGTGGGTTGTTGACATCCACGATTACCGCCAGGTACATCGGACTTGATACCGAACAACTGTTCGGACACAAAAAAGCATTTTAATGTAGCCATTAAAAATACTCTCCGAAAAGTAGTCCCAACAGGGTTCTCCCTTACCATCGAGACAAGTTGGACGAGGGTCTAAGGGGGCAAACACTGCAACATGTTCAGGCTTGACCGTGCTAAATCGGTCCCCTGCACCAACAGATTGGAAACACGTTCATCATCAATATATTTTTTTTAAAAATAAAATATTCAGATAAGAAAAAAATTCACAATGTTTGTGCACATAATTTACCTGAATATGGCAGCCCTAGCGCCGCGCCAATCAGCTATGTACGTATATGCCATTTTGTCATGGCAACCAATTACCATAACTGAACAAACACACTCCATAAACAACACGGAAATTTACCAAGTTCTACGGAATTTGACCGATTTCCTAAATTGCATTCGATCAAAACGAATGTGATCACCATGACGAGAACCTCGTAATGCTCTCTACGCAAAGTTGCTCACGTTTCTGGTGGTTATGGTGGTGGGATTAATAAAAAGTTATGGTGGTTATGACGGATTCTAGAGCTCAAAGTAAAAGGTTTGCAAAAAGTCGTTTGTGATATTGTGGAGAAAATCATGTTAGAGTGCGTTCGTTTGTGATATCGTTTGAGAAAATCGCGTGGGAGTGCGTGATATTCTAAATGAGGAAAATCTACTGTAGTTCATATAATTGTCATTAATTGCGTATAATTTGGCTGTGTATGTACAGGTGTATGAGTTTAGGGTGTACACAAAGCATTTCTGTTAAACAAATAAGCATGACTGAAAATATCAATTTAATCACTGATCCAATAATCTAACATTTATAGACTATTTTATTTACGTAGTAAAATTATAATTTCATATAGGTTTAAATATGTTGGGGATTTTTGACAATTGTCTGTGATTTGATTTAGTTTTTTTTTTTAGTCAAACATATTATAAATTATATGGGTTTAATCCTTGTTGTTAGTAAAACTTTTTGGTTTTAGTTCTTACTGTTAGTAAAACTTTGTAAGTGCCACATGTAATGTCATGTGAGTAAAATAAATATACACAACTCATAGTCTGATCCGAACCCAACTCATCACTAATAATTTGAGTCGATATTAAGTGGTGGATGAATAATGATTTGGGGACAAATTCAAGTCAAATAGTGAGTTACTGACCTAGTTGTGGGTTAGGTGGGTCTATTTTATTCATATGACATTGCTGATGTGACACTCTATTAGACAAATTAACAATTAACAAAATCTCATTACTAGTAAGGACTAAAACTATGTAATTTTTTTATACATTTAGACCAAAACTAAAAATATTATTTTTTAAAGACCTAATTAAACCAAATCTTAAAAAATTGTTGGGGACTCGAAACATATTTAAATCTTTCATATATTATAATATAAACAAAGGCTGAGTAATTTTTTTCTTTCAAAAAGTAAAGTATTTTAGCCAATTTTCTCTTTCACTTCGGAAAATAGGTGGAAAATTTTCCATCCATATTTTCCTCACAGGAGTACAGGCTGAAAATTCTCTCAACAAAAGTTGGCAAACAAAATCCTTTCAGTTATGGCATTTGGCCTGAATTTTCCTCCCAAGTATATATAACAAATTTTTCTCCAAAAAGATGGCCGCCAAAAAATCCTCAATTATAGTAAAACAAATAAAAATTTAATTGTTTCCTCTCAAATTATTAATAGGTCAATTTGTTCCATAACAAAACAAAATATCAGTTTAATGAGAAAAAGATTCGGAGAGAGAAAAACAGACAAGCTAAGGTAGAGATGAAAAAAAGTAATGATAATATTTTTGAGATATTACAGTACACTTCTAAAAATATGTTTAACTGCATTTATGAAATGTGTTTAAACACATTCATAAAGACTAATTTAAACCTTCTATTTTTATTGTGCATTAGATTTGTCCATCAATAATTTGCCAATAGTAGTAAATCAAATTTTACTCTAGTAAAAAAATATAAAACATAGATAATTAAGGTAGTTTTTGGTGAAATTTTGAGGGCATAAATATATAGATGAATAGGATAGTGTTTTTCTTTTTTGGAAGCTTCTTAGAGTGCGGAAAATTTTCCTCTATATATAGTATAGTAGGGCAAAAACTATAGACTAAAAGAAAATAGATGGAAGAAACCATGAAGTTCATGTAATTAAATGATAATAATTATATCAATTAGTCAATTAGTTGTACTTAATTACTAAAATGTTTGTTTCTATTTATGTCATGGTCTTCGATTGCTAAAATGATGGAGTGTTAGGTAGTGAAGTGGAAGGGCTTGATATTTATTAAATTATTATTATGTTATAATTGTAATCAATCATTATACAATCGCATCTGATTCTGGGGTCATTTTCCATTAGGCTAGTTGAGGTCTAGATTTTTTTTCTTTTTCTTTTTTGGTGAAAATGATCATGGAATTTTTTCCTTTATATCTCTCAACTTGGAATTGTATTGGAAGCTGGGGTGTTGGCATGGGAGATATATCAGATATGGATAAGAAGAGTACTTACTTGGTTTTAGGCCTTTTTCTCTTCTGGTGGGCCTGTTTCTCCTTTCTTAGATTCCATTCATATTGTATGTCATGCAAACGACCAAATATAAAAGCGACCCAAATATATCATTGTAAAACTTAATATCGTAAATTCAAAATTTCATATTACTTTCTGATAAGATTATCAATTAATTAATCGTTATTGGCGGCCCGTATGATATAATTCCTCTGCATGATTTTATGATACATATATAATATTTTATTTCTTTTGGTCATGTGTTTTATTCCGTTCTTGAATTATTGATTTTACTAGCTAGGTAGTACTGATTTAATCCATTAAGCCCAACAACAAACCAATTGACCCCGATCAACATTTTATATAATAAAAAAATTGAGCTGATTCAAAATTTAAAAATTAAGTCAAGGATGTTTAACTTGGACTCCTTGCCCCTTCTCATCCCCTTGATATGGAAATTTGGTGAAGCTTTACCTATCTATAAAAAAAAATATCGTAAGAATGTTGAAGATAAAACATGGATTTAATATGGAATAAATATCAATTTGGTCCATGGAGTATGCAACATCAATCAATTTGAACATCATAGTTTCAAATCGATCAAATTTGTCCCCATAATTAGCACACGTCAATCAAGTATGTGGACTGCCACGTGCTTAATTACGTGACAGCCACTCCCCATATATCAAATTAGTCTTCACACTTTTCTAAATCAATCAATTTCGTCCATAGCCCTATTTAACTCAAATTTCCCAATTTTAAATCTAATCCCTAAAATTAATACTCTAACTCACCTAATTAACTCTAAAATAAATAATTAAATTCCATATTACTTAATTTTATTCTAATTATATGTAATTTTATTCTAATTATACATACTCACTTAATAAATAAATAAAAAAAGAACCAGGGACCAAAACAACATTGTTTTGGTCTCTCACTTATCTTCAAAATTTTAAGTATATTTTTGTTGAAGTAACTAGTGTTTGTTATTTATAATTAATCTATCTAGTACATTTTTCTCACACCATCATCATCTATCTAGTACTTAACATGTATATAATAAATCCCTTATTCCACATATATCTAGAGAGTAATGCTAGGTGTATAATTACTCAAATACTGTCAACCATGTTGTCAATTCTCATGGTTTATACAGTGACACCGACTGTAGAAACTTTTTCTACACACATGCATAAACTTTTTCAAATATAAAACCAAATCAAACTAGGTTTGCGGCGCATTAAATAGTGAAAAGTAACTGTCGCACTCTTTCTTCATTTCCTCACTCACACTTTAAACGCGTGGATTCACTGATTCACTCTTACCATGCATAAACATTTTAAAGCTTATGCACAAACTTTTGAACTAATGTGCACAAACTTTTTAACAACCAAAAATAAAAAGTATGACAGAAACGTAAATGAAAACGAAGAAGAAAACTTTTTTGTTCACGTGCATAAAATTTTGAACAAGAATGCACAAACTTTCTTACACACATGCACAAACATTTGAAAAATAAAAAACAACAAATATGATGGACACGAAAATGAAAACTCTTGGATTCCTAAAGAATAAACTAAAAATGAAAAAAAAAATTGATGGGAGATTGGGGAAGAAAAGAGAAAAAATAAAAAAATAAGGAAAAAAAAAATCTTAGAAAGAGTGAGTTATATAAAAGTTAACAGATTTTAAAATGTACACAAAACATTTGTAATGTGTTGATATTTACACACTCTCAAGTTTATTTACAATATTAATTGTTCACCCACTTCATAGATTTAGAGAACATTTTTCAAAATAGAACCATGACAAGATCGATCAGTGATGTATAGGTGCCTGCTTTATAATCTCCTCCACTCATAAGCTCAATTGTGTTGGATGGTTTTTTTTTTTTTCCCATTTTATAATCATATATATATGTATCAGATATTCAATAGAAAGTACAGCACAACAGAAGGAAGCAGCGTGGGTTCCTCATTTTTTTTCAGAGAAGAATTTGACTAGGTTATCACTGAATTAATCAAGTTTAATTAAGTAGCCAATGGCCATATACATAAGAGAAAGGATCTAGCCAGCATAGCGTAGTGGAACAATTTGGAAGTTCCGTAATTCCTGCGTTAATTTGCTTTTGGCTTTTTGTGAGTTGCACACATGCTAGATGCTCTTTCCACCCATCAAAATTAAGCATCGGTAATATATATCATAAGCTCATTATAAAAGTAATTAAATAATAACCATAAGTTACATCAACAAAAATATACTTAGAATTTTAAAGGTAAATGAAAAAATAAAACGACGTTGTTTTGGTCCTTGATTCTTTTTTTTATTATTAAGTGGGTATGTATAATTAGAATAAAATTAAGTAATATGAAATTTAGTTATTTATTTTAGAGTTAATTAGGTGAGTTAGAGTATTAATATTAGGCATTAGGGTTAAAATTGAGAAATTTGGGTTAAATAGGGGTAGAGACAAAATTGATTGATTTGGGAAAGTGTAAGGACTAATTTGATGTATGGGGAGGACTACCACATAATCAGTCATGTGGCAGTCCACGTGGCACTTAACGTGACACGTAGCAGCCGTCAATGAGATAGGACAGAGACTTGACGTCAGAGACTGATTTGATTGACATGTGCTAACTATGATGACAAACTTGATCAATTTAAAACTATGTGAACTTAATTGATTGATCTTGCAAACTCCAAAGACCAAATTGTTGTTTTATTCATTTAATATGTATCACTCTGTTACAAATAAATCTCATGGCTCTTTTAAAGCTCGAGATTGATGGGCTTATGGTATGTATTACTCTATCACAAATAAGTCTTATCGCTCTTATAAAGCTTGAGACCGAAGGGCTTATGGTATGTTCGACTTTGTTAAAAATAAGTGGCATCGCTCTTTCCGAACTCAAGACTAAAGACCTTATAATATGGTTCGTACTTTCATACACCTCTCAAACTTCCTAACTCACTTTACTTAACAAGTTTGGTACCTCACCGAAAATGTTCAAATATAAGTTGTTTTATGTGTAATCGTTTTATAACTAAATGGGGTGTAAGACTCACACAAAATGTATACACATAAATGTCTCATAATAAATGTATATATATTAGACAGCATGATCTTCTCTATGCATGCGAGAACTAGCATGCATGCAGATGAATGTTTGTTGTGAGATCAATAATGGGACCTGAAGGGCTTAATTTACATATCCGATTTGATTAGGCAGGTCCAATCCTAAAGCTTGCAACTCGTCCAAGTTCCAACCATTCCAAATCGAATACACAATGCCTAGCTTGCCTAGTATTCAGTACTTTAGTCTGCGGACCATAGCGACAATGCTCATGCCAAGGTACGAAGGAAACCACTTTCTTCAACATTTAATATTGAGCTTCAATGCCAGCTGTTCCTAACCTATACATATGACTCCTATTACGAGTAATTATAACTGTTATGAGATATCTCTTAACTCTGCCTTTAAAATAGATCCAAGAGTGAACGGAACAGTAGAATACGAAGGTGATGTGAGCAATACTCTTGTTCAACGGAGGTAGTACTAGCATAAATCACTCCGACATTTAAATTAGTAGGTGATCAGCAAATATAAAGTAATAACTAATAGAGAACGTATTTGAGTATGAATGTGTTTCATGCTTATATATTATGAGTAAGTGGTTTGTGTTATGTCCATTTAATTATTTTATAATCATAGTCGAAGACTCGAAATTATCATGAAGTGAACTATGTAATTAAATATACTCATGATATCTCATGAAGGCAGGGAGTTACATTCTCAACCGTTATATAAGCGTATATTAATACTTGAGTTACTTTCATAGGGTCTAGGAATGGATGCTTAGATGCATGCGTTCATGCTTATGAAGTTTTCAAGGCATTCCATGTCCTGTTTATCTGGTCAAATCAAATAATGTCACATGGTTAAAAATAATAATCAAATATAAATTAAATATAAAGAGTGTCTTTGTTATTATTGTATCTATGTAATTCTTAAATTTGTAAAAAAAAGAAATTAGAAAGTATAATAGTAAATTAATTTCTAAAATAAAAAAATAGATTCATAAATTTAAGCGTAAATCAAATTCTATAAATTTTAAATTCTAACCCCCAATATCTAATTAAATGACAAAGGGTATGTTTGACACATGGAAGTAGAATTGTAATTTAGAATTCAGAAACACTTAATAGCTCTACAAGAATAGCATAAAACGACTGTGTGAATTGCTCGACAGAGTATAAAACAGTTGTGTTTTAGTTGCATTAAAATTTTCTCTCTTCCCACATGCTCCTTGATCAGTCATATAAATTGGTCGTGCAATATATGCGACACTTGATGTCTCACTAAAAGCTAAAAAACTCTTAAAAATTTTAAATTTAATTCCAATTTAAATTAGGTCAAAATCTTAAATTAAATTTTATGACTGAATTTTACAAATAACTAGAATATAGAATTTAAATTCTAAATTCAGTTCCAATTTCAACCCAACAAACCTACAAAGTCAAATTCTAAACCCCCACAAATCTGCATCATACGCCGAGTTTGAAGCCTCCTATCTTTCTTTCTTTCTTTTTTTTCTATGAGAAAATAAAGATTACATTCATAAAGTAATCAAACAGCATTTATAAATTAAACATAATACATTAGATCTAACACTAATAAAATGTGAATACATCTCTCATTTTAAACTAGTTAAAGATGTGTAACTTTGTTTTTTGTCCAAAAATTATTGATATCCAAGTATTTTTCATATCAAAGACCAATACTACCAATGTTATTCACACAAAAAGAGACTAAAATAACCACAAAGGAGAACACAAACACCCACAAAGGGAGAAAAAACTATAACCATAAAAGAAAAAATAAATATAATGCAAAGAGAAACATAAACACCCACAAACGAAATAAAAACACAAGAATAATTCTAAAAAACAAAAAAGAAAAAGTGGTGAGGCTGCCACAAAAAAAGAACAATGACAACCTTTCTCTTAACACTCATAAAAGAGAATGGTAAAAGAAGAGGAGAAAGAAGAGAGAAAAATGAAGCCTCCTGTCCGATTGGCCAAACAAAACTCAGGTCACCAATATCCTCTATTGCGGCACCGCTATAGACAAATTATGTATGAATTAATTACACTCCACCGCATGAATCCTCTTCAAAATCAATAAGCCCATATGACGTCAGCACCATATGATTTTGTGCAAAATCCCTTTGGGTCGTCCAGCAGGTACGGAGGAATAAAACTTGAACTTAACAATAATAATTAAATTATTAAAAATGATTAACTATATTTTTATTCACGAGAGAGATTAAAAAATTGTTTGTACTAGCCAATAATACCCTTATCTTGATTTGCTCTACAGCATGCTTAAATGGTGTGAAAAAACTCAACCTTAATTAGGTGATGTCTTGTCCTCATAAGTCATACCATAGGATGAGATGTGATGAGGTTAAGCATAACTTCATGGTGTACCGAAGGAGTACAATTTGGATCTTGGAGCTTCTCCGCGGGTTCAGGGTCATTGGGCGGGTACCTGCAAGGACTCCAACGCTCAAGTCAGGAAAAGTTCGATGTTGTAATGAAATCCAGGGTAGTTGGGTTCTAGGCATACCTAATATGTTGATTAGGTTTAAATACTTGGGTGGCGTCCGTGATTTTCGTTGTTCTGAGGATCTTTCCATTAATTCTGCCTTCGGAGATCATGACGCATTTTTCGCTGAGGAGAGTGTATCTCGGGACAAGAATCTTGCTAGCCGTTGGGGAGATGCTCGAGTCGGATTAGGTTGATCCACAGACCCTTCAAGTGATGCTCAAGGACAGGTTTCGGGTCAGGTTGATCCGCGGACTCTTGGTTACGATCCTCCTAGATGGGCCTTCATGGTTCAATCCATAACACATGGTTATAAAGGTTTTGCTTCTTCGAACACAATGGCAAATATGAAGGCCTTGAGAATTAGAAGGTCTATTTATGGCTATGCAATGAGATTAGGATCTGAGTCTTTGATCAATTTTGTGACCATGCTTCTGGACACGTAGTTGGAAGTGTGGATCTGTGAGGACTGTGAGGCTAATTTTCGAGAGAATAAGAGCTGCAAGCTCAATCTTCTTCAGTCTATTCCACCTCAATAGATTCATCCGAAAAGTATCATGTTGTGAAAAAAAAATGTTTGAATCATGATTATGATTAGTTAAAATTACAATTGGGGTTAAGATTACAGTAATTGATAGAATCCTGCTATGTACATCGCATAATCAACCACTGTATTGTCACCCATGGTTTTAATACGTTTGGGGCTCACCTCCTGTATTTCTCAACCAATTCCTTTCACTAACATACCCACCCCACTACACGAACAAGTGCATATACACACAATAAAAAAGAAACCGTTTGTGCTTAACATTGAATACTAAATGATCAAAACATTAGAATGAGTAGTGCACAAACATTTGAAACACTATTGCACAAACATATACAACATAAGTGCACAAACATATGAACACACTTAACACTAAATACTAAAAGATCAAACTAAAGGAATGGGGTGCACAAATATTTGTCACACTAGTACACAAACATATGCAACATAAGTGCATAAATATATGAATACAATTAACGCTGAATATTAAAAAACCAATGGAATGAGTAGTGCACAAACATTTGCAACTCTATTGCACAAACATATACAACATATGTGCACAAACATATGAAACGATTAACACTACATACTAAATGATCAAAATAGGGGAAAGAGTAGTGCACAAACATTTGCCACACTACTGCATAAACATAACATATGCAACATAAGTGCACAAACATATGAACACAATTAACACTGAATATTAAAAGACCAAACCAACAGAATGAGTAATGCACAAACATTTGTCACACTACTGCACAAACATATACAACATAAGTACACAAACATATTAACACAATTAACAATAAATATTGAAAGACCAAACCAAAGAGATGAGTATTGCACAAACTTTAATTACCATATTGCACAAACATTTCAAATATAAATGCACAAACATAACATGTAATTAATACAAATTAGTATTTAAGAAAACAAAAGGAAAGATGCATGTTGCACAAACTTCTACCACTATATTGCACAAACATGACAAACATAAATGCACAAACGTATCACATAATTACAAGAACAATTTGATTGATGAGTTAAACCTTGTTAATCACATCAATTTGATAAGCAGAATCCATTAATGAATTTGGTAGGATTACATTTTCATGCACAAACTTTTTATGTGAAACACAAATTTAGAAGAAGAAGATACGTGAAGAGCGGGGGAGAAGGAGAAAGAGAAAGAAGAGATGGATGAGGAGTAGTTAAGGAGAAGAGAACAGATTTGAAAGAAAAAGAGAGAGAGATTGAGACAGAGTGCACGTGAGTAAGTGAAGATAAGAGAGAGAAATATAAAAGCCCGTATATTATATGTTAGTGGTAGTACGGTGGCATAAAATAGGTGTACACTAAACATTTTTCATTGGGAATTTACATTGGATTATTTTTTTCTTTGTTGTTTTTTTCTTTTGACTAATTTCTTTGTTGGTTGCCCCTAAATGATTTTGATTTGAAGCTTGTGTTTCAATGGAGTCCAGGTGAAAAAGAGAAGGTAGAGATTAAAAAAAAAAAGGACAAATAAAGAGTGTGGGGAAGAGGTTTTTTATGTAAAAAAAAATAATTATTTAATGGATGAATTATTATTATATAATGAGGATATTAATGTCTACTATAAATAATTCTTTGGTGTTTCTCTTTAAATAAAAATATAGTTGGACATTTTTAATAATTTAATTATAATTGGTCTTTTTTTTAATTAAGTTTTCTTAATGGTTCTTAGTACTAATTTTTCCTAAATAAAAATAAAAATATTTATTTTATCTTTTTCTCTTTTTTCCTCTTTTTCATTCTTTAATGGAAAAAAATGTTATACTTGTTTACTTCTATTTATTTAATTTAGCTTTGTGTATTGAAAATAAATTAATTTAGACTCAAATATATTTTGGGTCCCTGACAAATGTCTAAGATTTGATTTAAGTAGTGTGAATAAAATAAATCAATAATATTATGTGAGCAAAATAAAGATATCCAACCATAATCCATACCATAAGTTGGTCCATCCATATGTACAGGTACAACTAATCAATGTCTCATCTAAGACCGAAGCTATATCATTCATATATAATTTGTTCACAAACAAACTGATGCTTCAATATTCTTGCAATGTGTCCACAAGATGATCAAGAGACTGGCCTTGAGGGACCATCAGCAAGCGTGATTGTAAAATTTGCTTCACCGAAGGCGTTCGAATATAAGTTGTTTTATGTGTATTAATTTTATACTGAGACATTTTGTCAATTGATCATCACATCAACTAAATGGGATATGAATCTCCTACAAAATGAATACACGCAAATGTCTCATAATAAATGTATTATGTATATGTATTAGACTGCATGATCTTCTCTATGCAACAGAGAACTAGCATCCATGTACATGAATGTTTGTTGTGAGATCAATAATGGGACCCTGAAGGGCTTAATTTGCATATCCGAGGTCTTCAGAACCATAGTCTACGGACCATAGCGACAATGCTCATGCCATGGTACTAAGAAGGAAACCACTTCCCTCAGCATTTAATATTAAGCTTTAATGACAGCTGTTCCTAACCTATGCATATGACTCTTGTTATGAGATATTGCTCATAAGTCATAACCATGACCTTAAAGAAGATCAAAGAGCTAATAGAACGGCACGACAAGAAGGTGATGTGACCAATGCCCTTGTTGATCAGAGGTGGTATTTGTAAAAATTACTTTGATGCTTAAGTTAGTCTATGAGTAAATATGAAGTGATAACAAATAGAGCATGTACTCGAGTATGAATGTGCTCTATACTTTTATAATGTGAGTAAATGGTTTGTGTTTTGTCCATTGAGTTATTATGTAATCATAGTCAAGATCGTCATAAAATCAATTATGTAATTAAATGTGCTCATGAGTTACTTCATAGGGTATGGGTCATGAGCTCAATGTATTGGATTGGTTCCCATGTATGTGATGATGGGTTAATGAAATTTTGAATTTATAAAATGTATCTCAGACTCAAGATTGGAAAACAATTCTAATCTTAATTATATAACATATTAATATATGATGATATTAGACGCTTATAGAAGTCAAATCCAAATTCTATGATTAGCATATAGGGTGTGTTTGAAATCAAGTAAAATGAAAAAGGAATTGATTTGCAAATCAAATTCACACAAATATTGTGTTTGGAATCAAATACGAAACAAATTATTTCAGTTACCAATTCAGATGAAATTGAAACTCTTCATATTTGAAATTCCGCCATTTTTCAAAGGATTTCATGAGAAAGGAAATGATTTCAACTTAAAATCTATCAAAAAGACTCTTTTACCCCTATTGAAATCCTAAATTTTTTAAACTGAGTCCTTCCTCCCACCGTTTGAGTTGTTACATCCTCTCTCTGCCGCCGCCGCCGTTGCTCTGGCGCCACTGCCATCTCTCTCTCTTCCGCCAGAAGACACACAGGGCCTCGGTGTCGCGAACCGCCACTTATGTTCGCTTCGTCATCGCGAATCACGCATCCACTGCGTGTTTGTCCAACCATCACCATGCTTCGCCCATTAACACTGTCGTGTTGGCCGCTTCAAGCATCTTTGAACCGCCGACGTGAATCGCACGTCCACCACGGTTTTGTTGGAAGGCCGTTGCGCTTCTCCCAGATTCTTTGTATCTACCGTTGCAAGCCGTCGCTACCAGCCACTGCCATTGCCGTTTGAGCTTTTCTGGTTCTCAGATCGTGCGCTTTAGTTTAATTTATTTTTTCATTTTTTAAAAATTTAGATGTCATTGGTCTTTTTTGGGCAGTAAACTTTTTCCAAAATATATTTCAAGTTGGTCTTTTATTTTTAGTTTCGTTTTGGAAGTTTTTTATTTATTTTTAATAAAGACTTAAAATAATTAATTAAATCAAATGAATTTAAATAATAAAAAATAAGGATAACAATGTAAATTTGTAAAGACAAATCAAATTAATTTTTATTTTAATGAATTCTAAACATGATAATTAATTTTTAAATCAATTCCAATTCTATTTTATATTTTTGATTTTAGTGTGGTATTTGATTTACAATTAAATTAATTCAATTTAAACCATTTTAAATCAAATCATTTCTTATTCCATTTGATTTTAAACACACCCATACATTAATTCTCGGGTTACGCCACAATCCACATTGCAGGTCATATACGAGAAATTAAAGCTAGGATCAAATTAACTTGATTGCATATGTTATGAACGGTTAGTTAATCATTATTAATATCTTAAAACCCATCATCACAACTCTCCATTAACATGTTATGTTATGTGTCACAACTCAACAATTAAATAATAATTATTAAAAATATCAATGTAATTAAAAGAAGAGAGAAATAAATATATACAAAATATGCAAATAGAATACTAACATGCAAATAGACTTTTCTTTTGCATAATCCTTTTTTTCCATCCATTTGACATTTAAAATTTTAAATTAATTTCTGTAGAGACTCAAATTGTCAGAGTCAAATAAGAAATACTAATTAGACATACATTAATATATGAAATAATTAATATCTTGAATACTAATGCAAATAATTTTTTTTTTCTATTTGACATTTAAAATGTTAAATTAATTTCTCTTTAATTTCTAAAACAAAAATTCTCAGGCCCAATTAAAAAAATATTAATTAGCATACACTAATATATGAAATAATTTGTCACATTTCTCGAGGCAGGAATTATATATTCTAGAGGTATTGTTATCCTTATCCTTACTTCCTTACTAATTTACTAAAATCAAGGTAATTCCTAAAATAGTCAACACTCCTTCCTACCTCCATTCTGCCATGTGATTGTTTACAATTTTCTTAGAATTTTAAAATTTTAACAAATTTAATAATTAAACTAAACTAATTATAATTATTTACTTATTAACAAAAAATAAGAAAGCACAATCCACCAAGCACAAGCTCCTCCTAATTTTCAACGCCCTTTGAACAAAGTACAAACATTCATCCTTTAATCTCACGTCCCCAAGCAAAAGAACTAGAAACCTATGTCCACTAACTTCTTTATAAGTCCTCCCATCACCCAACACCCACCAATCACCACCACCAATATCATAAAGCTTCTCAACCATAACCAAAAATTTTCCCTTCTCAATATACCCATCCTCATCAACCTTACCATCATCACCCACTCTTACACCATCATTATAACCACCAGTACATCTTCAACATTTAGCCACATAGCACACACTAACAATACCCATAGCAGCTACCTCAACCCTCATCCATCAAAACGCCAAGCAACCATCAAAGCATTCACCTCCTATCCAAATTTAATCCATTATAGCCTCAAACACATAGGATGGTAAAATTAATTAGGGTTAAATATGTTTTTAGTCCCTCAAAAATTTCAAATTTTGTGTTTTCTCCCTAAAAAATTTTCATTAGGAAATCATTCCTCTAAAAAAATTGATTTTAGTCATTGCCGTCAAGTTGGGTCACTAACTAGTGACGTTACAGTTAACTTGGTCACGTGATAGACCATATGTCCACACAAAATTGACACATGGCATTGCACATGACCTGCCATATGAACAAGTTAACTACTACGTCAGCAGTTAACGGCTCAACTTGACGGCAAGGACTAAAACCAAAAATTAAATTAAATTAAAGGGACAATTTTCTAACAATTTTTTTAAAGGTAAAACACAATTTGTAATTTTTAAGAGAATAGAAACACGTCTAACCCAATTAATTAACTAAATCACCTAAGGATGGTAAAAATATTTATGAACCCAGATACCCACGGGTATTTCTCGCGAAGGGTATGAGTATACCTGTAGTTTTTGTATTCTTGGGACCGGATATCCATACCTGTTTGCTAATGGGTATGAATACGAGGATTGAGATACCCAATCCAAGGGTACCTACTAATTACCCATTAATATGTAAAACTATGTAAATACATTTACCTATATAAATATAAAACTATCTATAATATCATTAAATTTTTATTATGTATTTTGTTAATTTAAATTGTGATTTGTTCATAGTAGTATTGTAATATATTTGATAGTGATTTTTATTTAAAAAAAAAAATCATTTGAAACTATGACAAATCTCTATGGATACACACGAGGATTCAAATCTCCACGAGTACGGGTAATTATGGGTATCTATGATGGGTATGAGTACGGGTAGCAAAATATTAAATGAATATGGGTAGTAAGGGCATTTACCCATAGCCACGGATACCCATTGTCATCACCAATCATTTTTTATTGGCTAAATATTATTTACACTACTAATTAAATTAAAGATTTTTTTTTTGTTTCCCACATCTATTGATCTCTCACCATAAGCAATATTGTTTGAGTACTGACACTTAGATGTGAATGATACTCCTAGCTGAGAATCGAATTGTGTTTCATCATTTTGTGGTAAACTAGCCCCTTATTGCTAGACCAAAAATCACCTGGTTGTTTAAGAATTGTTACCATTTAAATTTTTTATTATTTTTATTTTAAGTGTTTTAAGTTATTGGATCTATTAAGATTGCTTTTTGACAACTTCCTTTGCATTAAATTTAGAAAAATTTCTAGAAATCATGATTAGAATTTAATTTTATTATTTTTTTAATAAAATTTTTAATACAATGTATTGGATATTCATGTGTATCAATTTATCCACAGAGTAGTAAGAGTGAGTACCCATGCGATGATGAAATAGATTTTCATCCAATGAATGGAGGACGGAGAATTATCATCTGCTCTTAACCAGTCCAATTGTGCAATAGAATTAACTATTTTTTAAGTATATTATTAAAAATTTTATGGTTTAAATAAATTAATAAAATATATATTAAATTGATTTTATTTACTTAATTTTTTTAATTCAAGAATGCAGTTTAAATTTATTAATCAAGCCATATTTTTCCCTTAAATAAATATAATTTATATTCAAATTGTGTAATCTACGTGCATCGAACGAAATCATAATCTAGTTATTATATATATATGCAAATGCATATGCATATGCATGTGGTGGGTGTAATGGGATGAAGATGATGATGGATATGGTATGATAAATAGATATGGCATATATAGCAAACTGCTGATCCTAGCTAGTAGCTAGTATGGTCTATGGTCTATGGTCTGAACGAGCTAGCTATAAGGGCTGCGCTATCTAACATATGTCTTCTGTCTCAACTAAGCTTATAGCGAGGAAATGGAAAAGCATGATATATTATATAAAACGTCCGATTACAAGGAAACGGTAGAGAGTCATGTACTAGGACGAGGACTAGCTATAGGGTGCAAATGTTGCCCAATGCACATGTCATGTGGTCCAGTTACGTGTGTTGTCCACTTGTATTATTTGTTGGCACTTATTATTGAATGAAAAATGCCCACTTTAATATTTAAAAGTATAATTATGAGTCACTTTTATTTTTGAATTTTAAAATGAGTTTATTAAAATTTTGAAAGTGTAGGTATGAGTCAAATTAGATCCTTCAACTTATTTTCGTTACGGTATACATTAAATTCTATGTTAACGTTTACAGCACTTATCAAAATGTCGTTGTTTTGTAGTTTAACTCAAATTAACCCAATTCAAAACAAAAAGTCCAAATTTACCAAATTAAAATTCTATTTTTTCCCAAAAAAAATTGATCCTTCTTCCTCATTCACACTTCACGCTCATCAAAATTTTGTCATGCAACCTGAGACGTCATGTGAAAAGGTTTACATGCCACTTATCTTGACACAAAATCGAAAAATGATGTCACACTAATGAAAATTGAGTAAAGGACTAACTTGAATCACAGTCAACACTTTTAGCGACTAAATAAATCATTTTAAAATTCAGGGATAAGAGTGATTCCTGCTTCCATTTTCATAGACTAAAATGAGTATTTTTTTCATTATTAAACGCATATAGCCATGGATACTAAGAGATAAAAAAATGTGGTCAATTCAAGGGTTGCTGCACTATACGTAAATAAAGAAATTCTTTTATGTATATAAGAAATCAAACCATGTTTCACACTAAATATAAATTATTGATTATTCTTTTATCTCTTTTAATTTCTCTTTTTTTAAAAAAATATTAATAATATATATTTACGTGGAGTATGGTTTGATTTCTTATGCGAATGGACAAAAGAATTTTTCTATGCAAAATAACTTACCTCTATTGGTTGCACTGTTGGTCCTTCCACGTGCATGAGTCCCATCAACAATTTCTCTATGAAGCTGATCTCCAGCAAGCAAGTGTACATGTTTTGTCACTAGTAACACAACTAGCTAGGAAGAATGAAGACCATAATCCCTTTCCCACGTGAAAACACCAAAATAAAAGATGAATTATTGGAGATGAAGATAGAATGATGAGAGATTGTCGTGTCCTATATATTACAATTATCTACATAATTTTCCAGAGCCCGTGACATCAAAACCGTCTCATACTATGGTATTATCTCCTTCAATCGTTCAGCACTCCTTTGCATAATACATTTTCCATTTTCCAAAATATATATACTGCTAATAGAGATTATATGACCTTTCGATTAAGTATGATTTGGATCGGTCCTTATTCATTAATTTATAGAAATAAAATTCTCTAAGTGAGCTTATTTTATTTCATGTTCAAAATTCAAATATCAAATCTTGCACCTTATATCATAAACAGTCAAATCACTTAAATTAAATAAATGCTGATAAATATAATTCATTTCGATCATTAAATGCTTCAAAGAAATATTCTTTGTTTTTGAATAATTGTCTACCTTTGTATTATGGTATTTTTATAAATAATTATTCACTTCTTAAATCTAAACAATATTAATTACTCATTTTCATATCATACTCCTATTTTCTTTTCTAGTGGTTTCATTCAAGGCTTGAACCCAATTGGGTAAGCAAATACAAAGCAAGAGACAAACCAAAAATTCACACTACAATGCAGTTGCCACCCATGAACCTACCACAAAATGAACACACCCCACCCTTCAGAGGAAGAATGCACCCACCTCGATACACCCAAGAAAACCACCCAAAGATACAATTCCCACTTGCAAGAACATCAGTGTCACGTCCCAACTTTGGGCGTAACTGCACGTAGGGATACTGACCCCACGAAAGCTCTAACGTGGCATAATTGCCAATCATGCATGATATTGATTTACTAATAGACCTATATACATAAATAATAATTGTCCGAATTACGTAATATCTTATTAGAATAATAATGAAATTAATAAATGCTTATGCTAAAGTATGATAATGCAAAACTCTGCCCTAACTATCTGGAGCAAATCTTAACAAAGAAAATATCAAAAGGTAAACCCCACTACAAAGCAAAGTTCACCACTGATGCTGGACCTCGCTGCTATTGGACGAGGATAACGTTGTCACTCTCCTCAACCGTATCTAAAAAACAACATGACGAAGGAGTGAGTTGTCAACTCAGTGGTGGGTACCTCGGTACCACACACATAACATATAGTAATATTTAATACACATAACATATACAACTGAAAGATAAATGTCATAATAGTTCACATATTACAATTTTGCTGGGAATATTACTACTGAATAACTAAACCAATTGTGTTTGCATAGTGCCTCACGTGAGACGCCCTCAAAAAAGACTTCAATCTTGCTCTCTTGAACATTCATCTGGTGTGAGACGTCCTCACAGGGACTTCACACTTTGCTATTTGGAACCTCTGTCCTGCGCGAGACATATATGTGTCTCGCACGAGATGTGTCTTTGAGCTCCAAATTTCCTCTTTTTCTTGAGTTTTGACCCTGAAACACTTAACCAAATCATCAAACATACCAGAGATAACAGACCAATTATATTCAACCAATCATGCAATAAAATCATTAAATCCTAACTTATCCTAACTAAAAACTAACAAAAAAAAGTAAATAAAGATGACCCTTGTTAGAGAGTTATCAAACACCCCCAACTTGAGGTCTTTACGTGTCCTCAAGTAAAGGAAATGAATAGAAAACAAGAAAATTCATGGATGAACAAACCACTGCTTGCAAACATGTGAATTAACAAGTCAGAATTTTTAGGTTGCAACTTTTCATCATGGTCGTATCACTCAACTCAAAGCAACACCATTTCCCTCTTGAGAAATCCAGACCACCAATGTGTGCACATTCATTTCCTCATAGTAACCATCACAGTATATGTAGACCAATGTGCGCACATTCATTTACTTGGCCTCCTTTTGAAGAATCAAAGCATGGGTAACAAATTTTCTTCTAGAGGGGGTAGACCCTATGAAGTGAACTAAAATTTCAGGCTTGAGGGCATGATGGGATCAAAGGGGTCAAGCAAATAATGGGCACATAGGCTACAACCTTCTAGCCAAAAAATATCCGCTTAGGCTCAAATTGGGTGACAAGGGTAATTCATTTCTAGGCGGGCCGTGAAAGCTAATATAAGGGTTCTAAACTAGGCCTAGATCACTTCCCTAGCTGGTGTTTTGCTCGGTTTATTTCCATCAAGATCAACTTAGTTCAAGGGATTGTCTCTCTCTAAACCACAACACATAGGCAAATTCTCAGCAAAGGGTACAACTCAATTGTGTATAAGTTTAGACAATTCTCATCAGAATCTAAACTACCCACATAAGTTTTCAGTTCAACAAGGAAACAAAATTACTAAGAGTCAAGATCACAGCCATAGCAATATCATCAAAGTCACAACCCAATGTAATCATCACACTCAAACAGTTCATCATTCATTCAAACACAATTTTTCACAATATTTTTTTCCCAAAAAGACTGAATAAATAGAAAAAAAATACATAGAAAAACAAACTACATGGAAAAACTCCCACTCCCACCTCTATAACTTGCATTATCCCCAATGCAAGCTGACACTAACCTCTGGGGGTTGAGAACCTCCCCTACCAACATCTAAGCAGAATTGGTTTAGCACAAGGCGTCTCGCGCGAGATGCTGATATGTCTCACGCGAAACACACTTTCAGTGGTTTCACGATTGTTCTCTATTTCCATCATTTCGCGCGAGATATACTTCCTGTGGTTCCTGTTTTTTGTCTCTATTATTTCGTTCAAGACACATAATGTCTCGCGCAAGATCACCTAAACTTGAACACTATGTCTAAAAAACACTGTATAGAGCCATCCCATAGTTCAAAGCAACAATAAAACATAACAAGAATGCAATTTCTATCTATGAATAATGAAAAAATAACAAAGATGAAAGGGTTAGAAAATGTTGGGTTGTCTCCCAATAAGCACTTTGGTTTAACATCCCTAAGTTGGACTGGACTCCCCCCTAATTGGGGTTAGAGAGAGTCATGGAAACCTGAGTCTTATCAAAACTCCCATCGATAAAAGGCTTCAACCTCTGCTCATTCACATTGAAAGTGCCTTTTCTAGGATGTGTCACCTCAATTTCCCCAAATAGGAAAATCTTGGTGATAATGAATGGTCCATACCATCTTGACCTCAACTTCCCTAGAAAGAGTTTTAACTTAAAGTTCAAAACCAAAAAATTTTGTCCTAGCTGAAACTCTTTCCTCAAAATGTGCTTATCGTGCTGAGCTTTTGGCTTTAAATCTAGGGTGACACAACACTTCTCTAATGCCTCACCCCCACCTTTATCTACCAAACTTAGCTTCTTCATATCAGCCTTTATAAGAGAGTCGGAAGACTCCAATAGCGGGTCAATAGCAAGCACGTCTATGGAATCAATCATGTGGCATGTGTCATGATCCATAGGATGCCTTGCTGCATAAAAAATGTTAAAGGTGACTTGTTGCCCAAGCACCTTTAACTCCAGCTCTCCTTTGGCCACATCAATCAAAGCACCTGCAATGGCAAAAAAACGATATCCCCAGAATGAGAGGAACCTCCATGTCTTCCTCCATATCTAGCACAATGAAATCAATGAGGATACATAATTTATCAAACTTCACCAACACATCCTCCAAAACTCCCTTAGGAAAAGCTAGAGAGCGATCAACTAGTTGCAGTGAAACTCTTGTGGTGTTAAGCCCTCCCACCCCCAACTTATGGAATATTAATAGGGGCATTAAATTTATGTTTGGCCCCCAAATCCAGCAAGGATTTATTGAAATACCTCATCCCTATGGAGCAAGGAATGGTGAAGCTACCAGGGTCCTTCTTATTGGGTGAAAGCTTGTTGAGGAGGATGATACTGTACACTTCATTTAATATCACCACCTCATTATCAGGTAGCTTCCTCTTATGAATACATAGGTCCTTCATAAACTTTGAGTAAATCGGCATCAACTTCGTGGCTTCCTACAGCAGAATGTTTATGTTCAACTTCTTGAGCAACTCCAAGAACCTTGCATATTATTTTTCTTGTGTCTCCTTCTTATTTTTCTTCATCTTATTTGGGAAAGGAATGATGGTTCATAATTGTGTAGTGAAAGTGTGAGCACTTCATCAACTCCATTTTCTTCTCCCCTCTTCTATGGGATTATGTACCTCTTGGCGTTTTCATCGCCCTTAGGTTTCTAAACTTCTGGTTGCTCTTCCACACTTGGCTCTCCAACTTGCTCTTCAACCTATAACTCAGTACCTCCTAAAATCCCTTTCCCAGTCCTCAAAGTGATTACCTTGACGTACTCACAAAGATTAGGGACAGTGTTACCTAGTAGAGATGCCTGAGGGTGCTCAGATAGTTGATAGGATAATTGTCCTATTTGATGCTCTATATTACGCATTGCCACCTCTTGATTACAATTGAAAGCCCCGTTTTCCTTAAACTTGCTCCTTGTCTCCTCCATGAAGGCTTTTTGAGAGTCCACCAAGGACTTTTCACTCTTCATTAATATTTGCATTAGATTGTCAAAGTCCGACTTCTTCTCTTGTTGAGGTTGAAAAAATGGCCTATGAGCTTGAGTATTATCTCCAAGAGAAGTCTGGATGGTGCCTGTAGTCGAGGTTCCCAAAGTTGTTGTACCTCAGTTTCTCCCCACAAACTTGGCCTGCTCCTTTCCACTGAGCATTCTTCATTAGGGTAATCTCCCCCACAAAAGTCATAACCTGCTTGTTGAGTTATGGCTTTGCCAGACTCGTCCCTCTGATTTATCTTCTGCTCTAGGTTCTGTTGATTTAGAGCCAACGCATCTAGCTTAGAAAGTATTGTTATGTTAGAATCTACTTCATGAACTCCTCACTTCTAGGATACCTTCCTTGAACCTGGGTAGTAGTTTCTAGCAATAGAATCAAACAGCTCCAAACAGGCTTCCGATGTCTTATGCTCACCCAGATTACCACCAGTTGCGATATTAATTATGCGCTGCTCCTCAATAGTCAAACCTTTGAAGAAAGTCCTCACCATCATATGTGTGTCAATGTCATGGTTATGGCACCTAGCTTTGAGTGCCTTGAATCGTCGCCAGGCTTGTGTAAAAGACTCATCTTCTTCCATATTAAAAGTGTATATGGCACATATTAGGTCCCCCCTCTGATCTTCATTAATGAACCTCCTAAAAAATTGAGTCTCCAAGTTAGCCCATGTAGTGAATGTCCCCGCTAGTTGAGAATTTAGCCAAGCCTTGGCTTCCCCTTGAAGTGTAAAAGGGAAGTACCTTAGCCTAGATGCTTCTTGGTTTGGTCCTCCAATCAAAGAGAAAGCTCTTCAAGTGTTTATTAGCATCCTCGTGCACCAACCCATGAAATTGACAATTCTGACTAAGAAAGATGACAATTTGAAATTGTCTATCTTGGTCAATAGAAGGGGAAACACGATGGGTGATCCACTCCTCAGGTTGTTTTCAAAATATTGATTTAGAGTTCTCATAGAAGAAGGTGGATCCATGATCTTAGTCTCGAGTAGTGTTGAAAATGAAGATTGACCTTGTACCCAAGCTCAAGCCTTTGCTTGTTTAGTAACCTTCGTAAGTGCTCTTGTGGTCTTCTCTATCTTAGGGTTATACTCGAGGTTGGGTTCCTTGTCCTTCCACAATTACCTGGAAAAAATCTGGCTGATCAAGTGAAACTTATCCAAGAATACACCAAGCAAAAAAAAAAAAAAATAGAAAATAAATAACACAAAATTAAACCTCCAGCAAGTTTTGATCACAAATAAATCAACATTGTCCTCGGAATTGGTGCCAAAAAAATTGGTCTAAGAAAAACACACGTGGCAAGTATACCACGTCTCCAAGTAATAAAGTATTGGTCTAGAACCAAAGTATCGCTTTCACGAAGACGATATGATAAAAAAATGCAATAAAAAATTATAAAATTGGAGTCAAATCACAAAATGGAGTTTCTAGAGCAGAACTTCAAATAATAAATATTAAATAAGATTCAACAGAAATTAAAAACAAGGGTTATGAGAGATATGGTTGATTAAGTGATGATTTAGGCGATTGGGACTCCGACTACATCACTAATATTTTCCTAATTCTGTTTTCTTTGTTATTCAAGTTATTTTCAAAGGAAAACCTGGATTCCTATTCTCACACAAGTCTCTCTCGAAAACATGCATATCTCATATGAATGACCCGACTAACCAATCTCTTAAAATTAATCCAGTCCGCTTAGGGATTAATTTTTATGAATCCTTTTGCAGTGTGTGAGACTAAAGGTTGCACCATCCTCTATTCTTATATCTAAGAAATAACTAGTGATGATTAATTTCCCATTACCACCAAGGTTTCTTCTCTCAAAGTTCCCCTAAGTTTACTAACAGTTCATCAATGGTCAGTCAATGAAAAGCATTAAGAACAGAGAAATCAATTCACAATCAAATAAAACTAAATAACATCAAAATCGAAATTAGAAGAAAGTATTAGGGTTACATCGTTGTCCCAATCAAAAAGGAAATTAATTCATAGTTCAAAAAAAGAAATCACAAAATAAAGATGAAGAGAAAAAGGTATACACAGAAGGTTAAAGAACTTTTGGAATTGAATCACCAATGATTAATCTTCTTCCTTGATGATTTCTCGACCCCTAGTGTACTCTAGTTTGCTCTCTTTTTCTCTCTCAAATACGAAAATAGAAAAACTTCAAATGTCAACTAAATGCCCTTGCTTCTACCCCATGGTGCTTTTTAACCTAAATTAGCTTTAAGTGATCGAGCCCATTCTGATCGTGTCTCACTTGAGACACCCTCACAAAGACTCCGATCTTACTCTCTGGAACATTTGTCTCATGTGATACATATATGTGTCTCGCGTGAGATGCCTTCTTAGGGACTTCACACTTTGTTCTCTGGAACCTCCGTCCCACGCGAGACGTGTATGCTTCTCATGTGAGATGTGTCTTTGAGCTCCAAATTTCTTCTTTTTCTTGAGTTTTGACGCTAAAACACTTAACCAAACCATCAAACACCAAAGATAACTAGTCAATTATATTCAATCAATCATGCAATAAAATCACTAAATCATAAACTATCATAACTAAAAACTAACAGAAAAAGTAAACAAAGATAACTCTTATTGGAGAGTTTTTAGTACCTGACTTGGAAAGGTTTCTCAAGAGCAGATGATAGTCTCTGAAAATGGATCGAAAAGAATGGGGACACATAAGAGTGTGTAGACCCTGGGTCAAACAAAACTAATGTATCATGCAAACATACTGTAACAATGCCTGTTAAGGTTATGTTGGAAGCTAGAGCATCCTAACGAGTCAAGGCGTATAGACGGGGAACTCCCCTGCCATTGGCACCTCAACCAATTGGGTTTCTACCTCCCTGTTATTTGTGATTTGGGCCTCTACCCCTAGCACCTCTGCCTGTTGGAGCCATGGACCCACCAAAACTTCCTTCTTGAAAATGGGTTCTCTAATTTCCCAGATGCATTAGCCCTAACTAGAAGCAGCTTGAAGGTTAGGGAAATCTCTCTTCTGGTGACCCTCTTGGCCACACTCATAACACTCTGAAGTACCTGAATGACAAGGGCTAGAGTGGCACTTCCCACAGGTCGGACAATTGGGAACGGTGGTGGAGGGTGTGCACCTTGAAGTTTGTTACTGACTATTGACTACCTTTGCTCTGCATCATAGTAGTTGGGGGAGCATCAGAGTGGGCTCTGAGAAAGCAAGCCATCTTGGAACTATCCGCTAAGGATCTTTCTGGTTTGGGCCCTTGCCTACACTGAAATTGTGTGTAAAAGCACCCTGCTGCCTAGCCCTCTTAACCTCGTTAGAAGCCCTTTGAGCAATCAAGTTGGTCTCTATGTGGATAGCAGTGTTTACTATCTCAGAGTAAGATGCCATGTCCACCTATGCAGACAACCCAACTTGGTACTGAGTAGGTAGGCCACCTACAGACTGTTGCACTTTCTCTCAGTCTGTTATCATAAGCTGATTGGAATCTTGGTTGGGGTACGTGAAGCACTCATCGTACTCTATTATCGTCATCCCCAGGGTGAGTTTCAACTGGAATAACTCATCCACCAACCGATCCGTGATACTAGTGGGGATAAACCTCTCACGGAACTCGAACAAGAACTCTTCCCAAGAGAGCAAGGGCTCATCCTCACCCTTGTTCTTCTTCAACCCACTTAACCACCATGCCGCATGGCCGTCAACTAATATCTTGCCAACTCTACTACTCTGGAGGAAGAGCATGGAGTAGCTCAGTCGTTTGCTCTATCTGAAAGAGAAACTCCAACGGGTTCTCAACCAAGGTGTTGCCACTAAAGGTCGAAGGACGCAAGTTTCAAAAGTGATCGACCAGTGCATTGTCCAAGGGAGCAACAAAACATGCGCTAGGTAGTGCCACATTGCAACTCTTTGGGCTATCCCTCTCCAAGTTTCTCAGTCGGGCATTATCACCTGAGGTGGCACTTTTATGAGGTCATTTGTATGTCATGATTTTCTGAGGGGTACAACCAAAAGTTTATTAGAGAAGAGTATTTGAAAGGACACTGACTCTCTAGTTAATCTTATACATGACTAACTCTTCTAAAAGGTTTTAGGTACCACTGTGTTCCATACAAATGGGCGCGCTTCCATTCACACAATTGCAATTGTACATGAAGACCCTAGCTGCAAATAACTAAGGGAAACCTATGGTTTTGACACTACTTTATCATGCCCCAACTTTGGGCATGACCACACATAGGGATACTGACCCCACAGAAGTTCTGACATGGCATAACTACTAATCATTCATGATATCTATTTACTAAATCAATTATATATATAATAACTATCTGAATTACATAACATCTTATTAGAACAATAATGGAATTAATAAATGCTTATGCTAAACCTGATAATGCAAAGCACTGCCCTAACTATATGGAGCAACTTCTAACAAAGCAAATATCAAAAGGTAGGCCCCACTACAAAGCGAAGCTCATCACTGACGATGGACCTCGCTGCTACTAGACGAGGGGAATCTTATCACTCTTCTCAACTGTATATTAAAAACATGATAAAGGAGTGAGTTGTCAACTCAATAGTGGTACCTCGAGACCACACACATACCATATACTGACATTTAATACAAATAACATATACAACTGAAAGATAAATGCAATAACAATTCACATATTATAACTTTTTTGGAAATATTACTGTTGAATAACTAAATTGATATAATTGTTGTGTAGTACTGCCTGCCTCCAACAGATGGGCACAAGGAGAGATGCCTCTCAATCCTCGATCAAAGGAGTGCTAACTCATCCTTGCTTTGCCAGGATGAATCCTCATGGTACAGGTGCGCTAGAACCCGTAAAGAATATTGAATCATTGTGGGTACGCTGAACTATTATTATATTGAGAATACTATTGGTACACTAAACCCATATTATACTGAGAATATTGTGGGTACGCTAAACCCATATTACATTGAAGCTATTGAAATGTAAGCCCACTACTCTAGGGTTGTCATGCATAACTGATTAATGAGCTAATTAAAGTCTATTTACTTATAATTAATTACCAACAGTATTAGATTCTATGCCTACTGATTATGGAAAGCCTGTTATCCTATGGTCATATTATAGGAGTTTCCACTTAAGCCTAATCAAACAGTTCTAAGAATATAACAATGCATTTATTTCACATAACACATACATAGGTCTCTAATTAGTCCTAACATGTGATTTACTAAGATATGAATAAAAAATAAAATAATAATAACAATAATCATACTAGCACAACTTACTTAATTGACGGACCGCTAATGCGGCACACCATTAAAGCATTGGGACCTCCACTCACTTAGAAAGGCCTGAGACTAGGGAGAACTGACACTAGAAGCTCTAAGCAGCATAGCGTTGGCACCTGGAATGGCCAACAAACACCACACCATGAGAAATTGACAAAAATATTATTGAAGGGTGTCACGGTAGTAATCTGACATTGCTATGGCGAACTGGCATTGCCACAAAGGTCGTGGACCGCCACAACGCTACCACTACCAAAGTAATGGTGTCGGGGACTGCTACCCTAAGCCAACCTTAAAAGACTAACTACTTACCCTAAGTGAAGACATTGTGTCTCCACAAGAAGAATCGAGTAGAAAAGCTCCCATGCTTGGGAGGAACCTTAGAAGCTCTAAAGGAATTAGCGAGTTATAGTGCTGCCTGGAGGGTTCTATTTATAGGAATAGGAGGAGCCTCCTCTCCAAGCAATAGTTACGACACTAGGGTTTCACGCCTTCTTTGCCATTGCAACACACTGGGCACGCTACAGCGCGTTGCATGCTCCTTGTCACTAAAGCGCCTCCAGTGTTCTATGTTGCTGCATCGCACTGGGCGTGTTGCAGCGCCCTTCCGAGAGCATGGATCTTCACAATCAGGCTCATATCGAGACTGCTGCTTTACAGTAGAAATTAGGAACCCATCGCGAGACCTTAACCACAATCAAACACAGATTGGGAGAAATAAAGGTTATATTTATGACTCAATTGAGACATGAAGCCATCCCACGATACAACAATATTTTGAAACATGTCCTTGTTGTGATACTCCCACAATGACCATGTTATCAAGAAAAATGCATCAATTCATCGCTTCTTATGCATCCTCGAAAAACCTGGTTCTAGCCAAGACTCAAAATAGCTTCGCAGGTCCTTAGGAAGCACCCATGAGACCCCCATCTAGGATAAGCAAGATGCCCAAACTTCTCACACAGAGGAACAATGGAAAAATAGGTGCCCCATATCCTCTACCCCATCGCTGCACAACACACACCTGGCATCTAGGGCTCCCCACATACCATGATTGATAAAACAGTCCTTGGTGTTAAGCTTTCCCCAAAACTAAGAACCAAACAAGTAATTTGGCCTTCGGCAAAGCGAGAATACGCCAAACCTCCTTAGCAACGCAGTAAGTAAATAAGTGTATACCTCTCACCTTATAAGTCGCCGATGTGAATGACTTGGTAGTGAATACGGTAGACCTCTAAAAGCTCAACTTAGTTGCACCTGCCTCCATATGATTAAGAGAAACTACAACAATGCAAACCATGAGTTCCTTTACCAACTAAAGCTCCCATTCAAAGAAATCCCTCATCTGTAGAAAGTTCCAGTTCCAAACCATACCATCCCAAAACCCACAATCCACTATTCCGTTATTTTGTCGAGTAAAAATCATAAACAATCTTCCAAATCTCTCTTTAAGACACCTATCCTCCATCCATCGATTTTCCCAAAAGTAGATCGCTTGGCCAGATCCCACCACCAGATCAATACCTTGCTTCATAACCTCCTTTACCACATCGCTCACTTTCCACACCTCCTAAATAGCATCCCACAAATTGTTCCCATTGCAATTACCCACCCCCAAGGCAAGACTATTGCACAAAATATTGTTACAGGAACTAACCGGCCACTTCCAAAGTGGTTGGCTCTCTAAAGCAAACTGCCACCACTACTTAAAAAGCAACACTGCATTGTGGAGCACCATATCCCCATCCCCAAGGCCACCTAGGTGCTTAGGTAGTTGAATAATGTCCCAAATCACTAAGTGACAAGGTCGATGCCCCTCACTGCTACCCAAAAAAAAAATCTTCTTTACAATGCTATGATTGCCTTTGCTACAATTATCGGCATCCTAAACAAGCTCAAATAGAAAATGGGGATGTTGTTGAGGACTCGTTTGATCAATACAAGCCTCCTTGCTCGTGCTAACAACTTAGACCTCTACCTACTCAATATCTGGTTAACCTTATCAATAATTGGTTTCCACGTTTCAAATTTTATTGAGTTGGCACCCAACAGAATCCCCAAGTACTTAGTAGGGAGACTAAGCATTGGGCAATTTAGACGATCTCCAAGGTTCCTTGCCCAATCCGCTTGGCAAATTAAATGGAACAAGTCTAACTTGCTATAGTTAATCCTCAACCCAGGCATCACACCAAAACCGTATCAACTATCATGCTCCTATCAAATAAACTAAGAGAACATTAGATGAGGGAGAAAATTAAAATGAAGATATTAAGTAAAGGTAATTTTGTAAAGTACACGATTTCTAATAATTTTCTTAATACCAACACATAAGTTAAAGTGGACTATTATTTGAGAATGAAGTAATAAATAACACTTTAAAATATTCAATGCCTTTAATAGTTGTTATTGATTAAGGTTTCACTCCACCCTGTCAAAAGTCAAACCAAGGTCTTTCTCATAGGATTACAGTGTACTACCACTACATCAACATCTTTGTTGGTATTCAAAATTACATGATTAGGTGATTTATGTATGAAACTATTATTTTTAGGGTTTTGCTAACAAGTGCCATTGTCCTAAGGGCACTTGTTAAAGAACCTATAAAAGGTAAATATGTATTAGAAAAATAAAAATGTGAAGTGTTTGATGCATTAAAAGTATTAAAAACATCAAAATATTTCATTTTAGGTCTCTTAACAATTGTTCTTAAGACACTTATTAGCTTAACCCTTATTTTTAATGTACTATTAATTTGTTGTTTTTTGTTTTTGGTCAATTGTAATTGATGTCTTTTTTTTCTTTTTTCTTTTTTAAATTGTAATTGATGTTGATGTTTTTTTTTGGTCAACATTGATGTTGATGTTGATATAGGTGTAGTCTTCCTCTTTTTTTTTTCCCCCCTTACTGCCTCATATTAAGTTAGGATTGGACTTGGAGCTCAAATTTAATTTGGGGCAGAATAATAAATAAACCTTCGCAGATCACCCAATCTAAAAGCCCATATCAGCTTTTTGGGCCTAACATATTTTGAAATATGTTTCAGCCAATATTTAATTTATTGATAGAAAATAGCAAAATGCTCTTTCATGCCATTCTATGAAGAAGAAAAAAAAATCCGGAGAAAACAATTTTACAAAATTAATCAAGAATGTAAGGACAAAATAAGACAGTATAATCTTTTGGGCTGACCATTGGGTTAGGAAGGAGACATTCTTGGACGCATATAGATTTAGCATCATATTAATGTGCTCAAAATCCATATAATATAATATTTGAAGATAAAATATCATTAGGCGTTAATACAATCTAAGTGACCCTTCATATCATCTACGAGTTATTGTTAGGCTAACTTACTTGATTGTTTTTCTTTTCAACAACAGTGAGAAACATATGGTGGATAAACATATGACAACTTGGTGATTAGGGTGCGCAAAAAAACCATAACCATATCATAAACCAAACATGAACCAAACTTCAAAATATCGATTCTTTTATAATAGTTTTTAACTAGAACCAAATCCCCCAAACCGGTTTTAAAACAATATATTGAGCGTGATTGACTGTGTTCGTTGGTTCAAACACCCGTTGAAGCACATCGAATCGAACGTAGGAACAAGAGTGTTTAATTGATTATCACTTTGAGCAATACTTTGAATTTTTTTAGTTTATAAAAGGTAAATTTGTGAGGACTTCAGTTTAAGTTTATTAACTAAAATTAAAAATTATTTTTTAATTTACCTTTTAAAAAAAAAAAAAGAAAATTGTATTTTTAATATTAATAAAACACTCTTTTTCACATGTTATATCAATTTATTTTACCACTATATTATATATTTTTTAGTAATTTTATTTTTAAAAGTATTTTTATTTCATTATATCTAAATAAAAATAATTTTCTCAAATATATTATTAAAATATTCAAAATAAACACAAATTAATTCATTTAAACTTAATTATGGTAAAAGTAAAGCTGTTTTCACGTTTTCCAAACCTCCGTTCACTTGGAAGCAACAAATCCAAGCTTCTCCAGTGAACGTTCCGCGGTTTTATTGCCATTTTTTGACCTTCAAGAGAGAGAAAGAGACCAGATCTAAAAATAAAGAACAGGATCTGAAAGTAAAGAAAAGATCTTGAAGATGCAGAAGCTTGTGGGTGGTGGAAGCTGATGCAGTGATGGCTGTTGGTGGAGTGCGGCAGTGGAGCACGGTGACTTCGTGATGAAGAGAGAGAGTGTGCAACATGTGTAGATCCGTTGGTGGCGCATTGAGGTGCGTGCACTACATTCCAATCGATTGTTGATGTCGATTGGAAGAAGAGTTGCCAGAGATCAAGGTGGAGAAGAATGAGGGGAGAAATAAAAGAATGATGACGAGGGAGGAGTATGAGGAGTGAGATGATGGTGGAGTGTGGGAACATGGGGTGGGGGCGATGGTGCAGCCTGAAGGCTGGAGTTTTAGCTGATTTAGAACTGAAATTAGTAAATATGAACCGATTTAATTTAAAAACCAAACTATAAAACTGGTTTTTATTGGGTTTAGGTTTGCTTTTTGAAAAACCGCTCCATGCAACTTCAACAAGTACCAAAATGAGCACACATTTCCATCTAGTCAAATAAATAATCTAATCCAAAATTTGTGACAAAATATAGGCATAGGTCTAAGGCACCTAATTTGCCATATATTAAGTATAATCCATTCTAAAGAATTTATTTTCAATTTGACCAAAAAAATAGAAAAAGAATTGACATTAGTCACTTGAACATATAATTGAAGTGGTTGTGATAAGATGAGATCTCGAGATGAAAAAAATTAAAAGATAACATCCAATACGAGGGTTTTATTACAAATAATGTTCCTAGATAACTTCTATAAAGTGATTAGATAACTTAATACAAGTACCTAAAATTACCAATTTATTATTTGCTTTTTCAATTTTTTATATTATATTATATAATATAGGGTTAAATATGTTTTTAATCTTTGAAAAATTAAAAAATTTGTGTTTTATCTCTGATTTTTTTTTTTGTTAGGAAATAGTCCTGACAATTTTTTTTGATAGGATTTATTTCTGCTATGAGGATAGACTATTAACTGTTGACGTGATAGTTAACTTGGTACGTGGCAGTCATGCGTATTGCCATGTGTAAGTGTGTTCGTGGGCTGGGTTGGACTTTACCCGAACCCGGCCCTACATTTAGACCGGGCCAATTTTGAAGACCTGGACCCGACCTTAAACCCGATAGACCCGATCATCTTCGGGCCGAGTTAAAACTCAGGTTTGGACCAGGCCAAAGCGAGCCAAAACGGGTCAAAACTATCTCAAACTTCAAAATAAAAAATTAACATTCATTAAAAAATAAAGTTAAAAATAGATTTTCAATAAAGTTAACTACAATAGATTTGCAATAAAGTTGGGTAGAGTGAAATTGGGTAATGGGCTGAGAGAGCACCGAGAGAGAACTGAGAAATTGGGTAATGGGTAATTGAAATTGGGCTCATTAAATTGGGCTGGGTGAGAGTGAAAATTGAAAACTATTTAGAAATGTGTTTACAAGAATCCAATTCCTTTCATTCTTATGATTTCTCATAATGGGATGAGAATGACAAAAAAAATGCATAATAGTATAGCATCGGGGCGGGCCGGGTGACCCGAGGCTAAACCCGAACTTAATATGAATTAAAATCGGATTTTTTATTTTTAGAGTTTTAAAAAAATCACGTCTAATTAAAATCGAATCCAATTCAATCCGAATGCTTCGGGCTGGTCCGGGTTGGCGGGTCGGACCAGGTTATAAACACCTCTAGTAGCAGTCATATGCATTAGGTAAAACACAATTTATAATTTTTAAGTGACCAAAAACATTATATATCTTTTCTCTTCTTGTATTGATAAGTCTGTTATTTTTTGTTTAAATGGCACTTTGCATATAACAGATTATACTCAAATTAAGCACACACGTATGTTGGTATAAAATGCGTACATAACCTTGACAGTGATTGAGGGTGTCATTCATGAGTACGAGTTTGTTCACATCATTTTCTTCATTGATGTTGCCACTCGCAGGACAGCCGTCGCTTCCAATGCGTTACCACTATATATTATATTTTATATGTAATATAGCATTTGTCTAAATTTATGAATGACACTAACCCATCAATCAAAAGAACAGGGGTCTAACACGCTTAGTTTAGACGTTAAAAATCTTATTTAACTTAACATAATTTCAAGTGACATAAGAATCTTGAAGTGGTACACAACCCATGGGGTAGGATTAGGTGGTGAAAATTTTCCCCGTTACACTTAAAAATTAGGGGAGTATAGAGGAGAACAAACCTAACCACAAATTAATTTTCTTTGCTACTTTGACAAACATGACAAACTTGACCTCAACCAATCGAATTATATCAAGTACATTTGACAAGGTATATATACTCCGAAAAGGCACTTTTAGATTAATTACAAGCCCACTGGTTCATGGACATGTGTTGGAAATCAGCCTCAATGCGAAGACTTTGTATTAATCTTGGGTGTTATTTACTTATTTTTTTTAAGCACTAGCAGTCAACTTCTTGATGGAAAAGGAATCAAATCTAACTGCTCGATTGTGGAAAATAAATAAAGGGTCTTGTTTTGCATGATCTTGAGTAGTCATTCCCCCTTAAATATATGTCCTCTTGTGATGGCTCGAGAATTTCTGGACGAAAATTACTAGCTAGACAGCTAGAATGAAAAAATTAAGCGATAGATAGATGTGTTATAAGTAATAACTTTTGGATTAAAAAATAGGTGTCATCATTATATGTCATCTATCTAGTACCATAATTTCTGCAAAAGAAAAAAAAAAAAAAAGAATGGTTACATTCTTAGGGATTTGTAGCATTTCTATTTTTAGATATATATTCGAATTTGCAACTTGTTATTATTATGGTTTAGAAAAACCTTTACTCATTTAACAATTAGTCTTTTTTTCTTGATGGCATTACAATTAGTTTTTTTTCTTGATGGCATTGCTAAAGAGGTTGCGACTAGTTACTGTATTGTTGGACCTTTATTCTTGATGGCTTTGTTAAAAGAGATAATGATCTGACTTTGATGTGTTATTAGTTTGTCTTTTATTTTTTTTTATGTTGTTTGAATTTTGGACTCTTACCCTGTACTTTTGCTTGCCTCCCACTATCGGGTTGGTTTGAGCAGTTCTCAATTTTGAGTTCACTGCTACACGTACACTAAAAACTATACACCATACATACACCACATACTTATATACATAAAGTTTGTGTTTTAACTCATGTAATGTTTGTGCACTTAATTAAGTATAATTGAGAGTATCATTTACAAGTTTGTAATGTTTGTGCAATCATGAGAATAAAGTTTGTGCATTATTAATGGTGTATGTATGAGTGTATGAAATTGGGTGTACATGTAGCATTTTTGTTAAAAAAATTACTAATTTAATGATTAGTGTCATGGTTATCAAACTTGCGAGTTTAAGTAAACTCGTGGAGCCTCCGTAAACTCGGATCGTAAACTAGGATCGTAAACTCGTACAAGTTTACCTATTATTAAAAAAATATTTTAAAAAATTATTATGCTACAAAAATATATTTAATAAAAATTGAAATTCATAAATACATTTATATCCATAACAAAGCACAAATAAAGATGAAATATATGAGTTCTAAATTCAATTCATACATAATACATATAACATAATACATAGTATTGACTACTGAACATCACAAGAAGCGAATTTGTGACGATGATGTCTTCAATATAGAACACTAAAGCACAAATAGCAATGCAGAGGTCACGCACCCTGGTGGGAAAGATCCCTGAGCAAAGGATGAAATACATACGACGGATTAGCGACGGAGCACAAGAAACGACGGAGGACAACGGAGCACGATTGTAGGCGCAACTATAAATGATAACTCTAAAATACTTAAATGACCTAAATCTAAAAACTCATAGTTATGAAAAACAATATCAAACTTGTTTTGTTTCTAAAAAAAAAAAAAAAAAGAAACCTGCCTGTGTGGTAAACTCGTAAAATCGGGAGTAAACTCGCGATTTTATGCGAGTTTACCCGAGTTTACCCGATTTTACCCAGAAATGAGTTTACATGCGAGTTAGCTCGATTTTACAACCTAAACTCGTAAAATCGTACGATTTTACGTGTTAAATTGCGATTTTAATAACTATGATTAGTGTCATATAAGTCCCAATTCACAAACCTCCCGTCTCCCTCTTCCTATGTCTTGGGTGCTTACAAATAAAAAACGTGTGCACAAATATTGGGGCTTTATGAAAAGGCTTTTGGCCACTCTTTAGGCTTAACTAATGAATTTGAAATTAACAAAACGCTTTCTGAGAGGTAGAGAGATAGAACAAGCAGAAAAAGCATTTTATGGTAAGCTGCGATTGAATTGAAACAGAAATGGAAAATGATATTAACGAAACAATCAATCAGTTAGGTTTGGGAGACAACCAGTCGTGAATTATTTCAAAATAGAATTCTAAATAACAGTATTTCCTTATTAGTACTCTACGAGCATTACAGGTCATGTCTCCAATAAATTGTAGACTGGTAGTTGTATATATTATGCACTTCTTTTCTCTCATGTACGTACAAGAGAATGATTTGATATATACCTCTCTTCTTAATTAGACTAACAGAAATCAAATTAATAGAAAAATCATGACAGCCAAATTTTATATTGGAGTAAAGAAGCATATAAATATAAGTATATAATTAACTGCCAAAAAGTAAGCTGACTTTCATACGTACATGTGATGAAACTGTCCCCAAAGTTACATGTATATACAAAAAAACATATGTAAATACGTATTTATGTGAATGGACATACATAAATAAATATAATAAGAGCTATAAAACACACACCACGTACAAGAAGTGGCCAAAAGAAGCAAATAATAATAATCTGATGAAGGCATAATATAAAAACACACACCACAGCAATACAACCCTCTCACCTCAAAATTAAATACTAAGATATCATAGGTCATGCATGATGGGGTCCACAAAGAATAGCTCAGGCCAATAAGAGGAGGATCCTCCTCCTACTCCATAGCTAGAAGTGCTATTGGTGCTGCTGGCATCTCCTGGAATAACAACATTATTGCTAGTTGATGTCCCTGCTGTGGTTGGAGCATCAATAATGGATGATGGAATATTATTATTAATAATATTATTCCAAGAGGAGGAGGAGGAGTCATGATGATCAGCTATGTTATCTTCCCTTTGACTTAGCAATGCAAAGTTAGTAGTACCTTGTTGACCCTTCTCATCATTATTATTCAAACATGATTGGGGGGAAGGACTGAAAGTGACTTGTGGTGGTGGGTCTAGGAATTGAGATAGCACACTTTGGTGGTGGTGGAGTGGTTGGGAGCTCCCAATCCCTTGATGAGAAGAAGAAGAAAATGAGGCTGCGGGATCATAACTATCCAGCAGTTGTGGCAACTGATCATAACTGAAAGGTAATTCCATATTTGTGGTGATGGCAACATTTTGGTCATATGAATTTGGAGACTGGAGCAAGTGTTGGAGGTATTGGAGCCTTGCCAGCTGGACTGCCTCAACTTGTAGCCTAAGAGCACGTTCATCCAGTGGCTGCTGCTGCTGCTGGTGATCCATGAGGTCTGTCATGCTGGCCAGAGCTAGAAGGTATGGCAAGGTGGAAACAAGGTCTGTTCTTGGCTGATGGGTCATTGGATCAAACCCCATCTGAATCAACTTCTTCTTCAAGTGAGTGTTCCAGAAGTTCTTGATCTCGTTGTCCGTCCTGCCTGGAAGGTGGGTTGCAATTGCTGACCATCTGTTTAGCACACATATAAATAATTAACATTAATTAATTTAAAATATAAATAAATACAAAAATAATATTGGAACTTCTCCTTCCTTCCTTCCTTCATGTGTGCTTACAATTTTAATACCTCACCTCACATTTAGCTATATATATACTTAAGAGTTACTTATATATAGACAAATACAATTCCAATATCAACAAGTACTACCCTTAATTACACACCCTAGCTAGCGAGCGAAAGAAGAAAAAAGACAAGTGTGAGGTGGAATTAATTAGTACTTGTTTCCGAGAATGGAATGGAGATGCAGAATAGTTTGCTCCTCTTCTTGAGAAAACTTTCCCCTCTTGATGTCAGGCCTCAAATAGTTTGTCCACCTCAGCCTACAACTCTTTCCACACCTGTTGAGACCTGCGGATATTGTTGGCAACACAATTGTTAATTAGACACACGGATGAATTTGGAAACATATATATATATATATATGCATATAGATATATGCAAAATTACCGGCAAGCTTGGGGAGAGCTCTCCAACTTCCATGGCCATGTTTTTGAATGTGTTGGACCAGCTTTTCATCTTCTTCTGGAGTCCAAGGTCCTTTCTTGAGGCCATTCTCATCGCAGCATGGGGACCTTCCCATTTTCTTTCTGTGTTGGAATTACTAGATCTAGAGCTATTGGTCTTTCCTCTCTGTTACCACCAAATCAAACTAGGGGCTGCGCCATACTTATTTATATATCCATTCTTTTCGCTTCCCTTCTTGTCGTTGATTATTTGGATTATAATAATCATTTCGCAGTATCTTTATTAGATAGGCTCATCAAAGATTTGAACACCTAAAATATATATAAAGTATGAACATGCAACAAAATGTGTCGTTCCTTGACAAGTTTACCCTTCAATTCAATTTATGAAGGATATATAAATGGTGAAATCAGAGTATATCGAGGGAGAGAGAGAGAGAGAGAATTTAAGACATCAGGTCATCAGGACAATATGGTAATTATGGACTAAACATTTTTTAGTTCCAATTAATGTGGGGGCACTAAAGTATCCATAATAGGACGAAACATACAAATTTGATTACGTAACACGTGGCTAATGAATGCTTGTCGGAGGAACCCCTCCCATGCACGCAAAGAGGAAGCTGTTTCCTTCTTTCGTCATGACTTGCATGGCAACGAATGACTCACGTCCTCTCTTCTTGGATTTCATGCCCCCTTAGCTCCCTACGGAATCATTCACTAAACAATATACTATACTATAGTATATATATAATATAATCTCAGAAACATTATTAACGTAAATCAAACTAGTGTACACTGTACATGTAGGCCTATATATGACTAGTACGTACTTTGCATATATTCATAGGTCATATATACATATATGAAATTCTTATGCGCACTCTATTTTGCATCATCAATGTTATGTCTCTTAATAATGCACAATTTTTGTTTGCACGTGTAAAAATTAGAGTTCTGCTTGGAAGACTTAAATTTTATGCCTACAAATATACATCTCCATCATACATTTATCACAATCTTTATTTATTTCTTTAATTTTGAATAGAGATTATGACAAGTGTATGATTGAAATGTATAAATAAATTTATATGTCAAAAGTTTAAGTCTCCCATGTAATTTTGATTATATAATACTACTGTAGAATGTTGATGCATTTTGTGTGTATATTTACAGTATGTACGTAATAGGTCCATGGGAGGCGCTGTGCCGGACTTGGATGATAATTTTATTAAATTAACCTTTTCTTTTTATTTATTACACCCATAATTGTAGAGAAAAAGCAAATTGTAATTTTTTCAATCATTTTAAAATAGTGCAATATATAATTAAGAATAGTGAAATGAAAATGATGTATGAATATATTATTATCCTAATGGAATTCAAGGCTCATTGTCCATTGGCATGCATTTGTTATTTACATGAGGTATCTACTACAGAAAGGCTTTCTAATTTCTTTGGTTTCTGTCATATACTACAACTCTACGTAGCATTTATTTTTCTTAAGGTGTGAAAATTTAAACTATATTCTTATTTTTTATAGAAGAAATTAATACTAATATGAGCTCTAAATTAGATTTATCTTCTGGTGATATACGTGTTACACTTACATTGCAATTAACCATCTCATTCAACAGCCACTCAAACATGAGAAATATTTTATTGTACACCAATTTAATCTATATACCTTTTGTTATACTTTTTTAAAAGAAAATAATTATAATAATAGTATGATAAAAGTGACTTGAAAATACCATATTTATTCAAGGAAAATGTTACATATACAACACATATTTGAATAACAAGTGACAATTCTCTCTCATAAAAACATGAATTTCACCATGGAGACAGAAAATGTGAGCATGGTAAAACTGTGTTTTTATGAACGAGTTATCTCTTGTTGTGCAAATATGTGTTGTGCACATAACATTTCCCTTTACTCAAATGCACAGAACCACGTTGATGCGTGTCTAGGTCAAGGTCGCATATAAAATATAGACACATGCCACACAACTTTTAGCTGAATATTTAAACAGGTGAACGAAAAAATCTATCCAAGTTGTTGAAGATAGATAGATAGATAGATAGATAGATAGATAGATATAGCTATGGAAACATAAAGAAACTGACACTACGCTAGTGAAAGCCTCGAGGTTAAAAAGTCAGGACAAAACCAAGGTGCTAGTATAGCTCGTTGTCTGAAAAGGACGTAAAGGGATGGATGCGATTCATTTTGACTAGGAGGGTGGTGCAGTTGGAGACGTGAAAGAGAATTTGGTGCATCAAATTAACGCCCAAATCTATAACTTTTTTTGTAACCCTTAAGGCAATATATTCTTTGCACGGTTGAGAAACCTTCAATGGCGTTTGTTGGTGGTTTGTCCCCATGCACCTTGTTCTCTTGCTATTTTTCCTTGGTCATGGTATACTCTTGCATTTTAAACGCAATACAAAGTAAAAGGTTATCGCTTAGTACACACTATGTTTTAAAAGATGGCCACAGTTAATGTGAAATCAATCTTAGTTCCTTTATTTTTTTATTGACAAAATATTTAGGTGAATTTCATCATGCTAGTCAACTCAACATGGTCAGAACATGTCGCTAAACTCTTTAAACACTTAACAATTACCATCAAAGTGAACTCACTTTTGTGTGAGATACAAAACCATCTTATCAATTGTGTTGACTATCTTTAGCATTTTTAGCATTTAATTAATTAATTTCTCAAGATGCTTCTATAAAATGACACACATTTTGGGTGGGTTCCAGAGCAGTAGCTTTTGTAGTTGGCTAAATCTAATTGGTTTCTTATTTGTATTTGACTCATTATAATATAATTCCGAAAATTAGGTTGACAAGGAAATATCAAACTTTTAGTTAACAAATCGATTAAAGAAATTCTGCTATTATGTCAAGTGACCAACCAGTATAATTCCTAAACCTTAGACATTTAGATACATGTATATATAAAGGATACACTTTTTTTTCTTTCAATATTTCTACTGCAACAAAATGTGCCCCATGTTGCTTCACACATAAGCCAGATATTTTCAAACCTAAGATTTATTCAGTTGATTAGTGTCGACATCTATATATACATGTAGTGAGAGGGACCATTAATTTTTCTTCTTTAACACATAATTTACCTTTCGTGTTTCTTGTTAATGTGTGGTCAACCCATACTTATTAAACCCAATTTAGGACTTGACCCGGTCACTTATTTGGGTCACTGGTTCAACCATTAGGTTATTGAGTCATTTGTTGAATCAAATATAATTAAATAAATATATTAAAATAAATATAATAAAATGATAAAAATAAATAATAACTTAACATATTTAAGTGTATAGTATATATTATTAATTGAATCATATAATTGAAGTGATGTGTTAGCTTGATGGCAAGAGTTAAAGTATTCAAACCTTAAGATATTAGGTTTAAATCCCACGTGGTAAATTTTTTTGAACCGGGTTCTGGGCCAACCCGACTGGGTCGGCCTGATTTTAATAATTATGGGTTAACCTCATTGTCATTACCACGTCATATTTGCATTTGTTAGTTAACGGTTCATACACACAAAGGCTTTTAATTTGATCTTTCATGCCAATGCATCTTGTCGGAGACCAATGTTGTGTGTTCTGAATGAGAATAGGAGGGGGGTCCAATGATGTAAGACTAACTTTATAGTTGGAATATAATATAATGTTTTGATTTCAGTGTCAGCTAAACAACTGAATTGCTTAATTGATTGGGTTTCCAACCAATACATATCTATAAAAAGTTTAAAACAGACTTCGAGACCACCTACTTATAGTTTATATACTATGATTATTTACTATCACAATATTGCTGGGTACATATATATGGGTCGTTGTCCCCTATTAAGGGCTTTCTCCCCCTGCCTTGAAGGACACTCTTCCAACACAGATTTAATTTCAAACTCGATCCGTATCACTTTACTTCTAATACCTTGCAAAGGCTATTTGGTCAGAGCCTTCTTGGAAACGTCCTAATGCAAATCCACTCCAAAAGCCCCGTTGCACCATTCTCACAAAAATGCGTATGTACCAATAGACATGTTAAAAGCTTCAATTTAATTTGTGTACGAATGATAATTAATTTCTGACAAGATATTGAGTGAATTAAAAGTGTTTTCAATTGCATGTGTTTATGCACATATGTTTGAGTAATTTGGGCAAGTGATGAAGAAAACACAAGCGCGGACCATGACAAATTAGGATCTATATTCCAAGAAGTAACTTGTGTTGCACTTAATTGATAACCTACTCATCACCAAGAGAAAACTTATCTGGCTGTCCTTTACCCCAAGGGGAACTCCCACTTCACCAAGGTCTTACCAAATTCAGTAGTTAACTCCTTTTACAAGACAAAAGTCATCATTTAATTAAATACACATCTTATGGTGGGAAGAGGCTACTTAAAATTCAACTAATTAATACTGTATTTGTATGTCTATAACTACATTATTCCTACTACTAATGTCAAAACTTTTGGGGCACCTCAATCTTTCTTTCTTAGGTAGCATTTGGTTTCTATTCTAAGACATAAAGGACAAAGACATTAGGACAGTAGTGACGTGTTTCTTGCGACTTCTTTTTAGAGATACATAAATTACCTTAAAAATCATCTTTAAGACATGTCTATTGTATCTATTTGTTTTTTATGAGATACATGAATTAGAAAATTTGTCTTGAGTCAGAGACAATTTTACTAATTTTTTGTCTTTATTTTCTTTTGTAAACATGTTTTTATCTCTAATATCGCTCTTTGTCTACTCCTATTTCAGGAAGCCAAATGCACCTTATAGCCTAGTGTACCAGAGTTCAGTCAAACTCGAAGATAAATAGCCGAGGATCTTGAGAAGGCAGTGTGAATTTAAACACAATGGACCCCCAATATGTGAACCCCCCCAAAGGCAGTGTGAATTTATCGGTCGTTTAAGGACAAATAATTTAGCAAGTTCAAAAGTAACGGCAATGGGTCAGAATTTGTATTTACGAAAACTGGGCACTAATCCGGCCCAGGGGTTGAGAGATTTAGAATCATTCCACACGATCAGGCTAGAAAAAAGGCCCAATGAACAAGCCATCCTAAAAGTAGGGATATACAATATGGCAATAAATTTGACCCCAACAACAAATGTAGGCAATAAAACAAATAGTACAGATTAATGGGTTGGTTGATGAACCCCCAAAAGGACAAAGTGAAGGTCGATAGTTTACACCGTCAACGAAATATTGGATGAATGAATGCAAAGAGAAATTATTGAAAAATGTTACTTTGATATTAAATTTGATGTAGTCATCCAACCATCTTTAATTATAAGAGAGATAAATAAGAGATAAATAAATGATTACACTAAATTTGATATTAAAATATCTCAACCCAAAATTATTTCATCAAGTAGAGGATGTGCTGTCAGCTTGAAGCCTTGAAGGTGTACGTACCTCGTCGTACTATGCGGGTTCTACGCGCTACTGACAAATCAGTTCATTTACTTGTTATTAGAAAAATAAGACTAAGATTATTATGCTATTTGGAAGAATTGTGTTATAGGTCCAGATTAGTAAGATTTGATGCAAATATTTGATACTTTAATTCTTTTTATTATTATTATTATTATTATGTCTATCAATCTTAATAATGAAAAAAAAAAGAAAGGAAAGAAAGAAAAACAGGGTTATTAAAAAAATCATGAAAAAGAAAAAGTGGTAAATTTTGTTGTTGACATGAGATAATAATATTAACCGCGGCAGAGAAAGTGAGAGGAGGGAGCAATGAGCAATCACGGTCGCCAAAGCAGTATCGCGGCGAAATGACATTAAATAGAGAGTAGACACTTGAAAGGCAGGAGGGAGCGTTGGGATGGCATTTAAAGCTGATGATACAAGATGAGACTCTTCCTCCACGTTACCTCCCACACACACAGCAGACTCGTGTTTAATGTTGCTGTCAATAATACTGTGTGCGGTCCACTCCTCCCTTCATCACCACCCATTTCCCAATCTCAACCCCCACCCCCACATGGCAAACGACGCCGCTCTCAGGACCTCCCTCCTTTGCCTCGCTGCACTCATACTTCTGGTTGGCGTTTGCTCTCACTCCCCCAAGAAGATGCTTGCTACCTACGTTTTGGGCCTTCTTGGGATCTCAGGGGTGCTCCTGCCCGATTGGGACTACTTCAACCGCGATTTCTCCCGTTGGATTTACCCTGTTACTGCTGAGGAGAGGGCCTCTCTGCTTGCCCAACGATCTCGATTTCTAAGGTGCATCATGCCCCTCCCCCCTTAATTTTTTCATCTTAGTTTTTATTCTTATCATCTTTTTTTGTTTTATTTCATATGAGTCTTATGCTTGAAATTAAACTTGAATTTTGATCCTATAAAATAACATCTTAAAAATAAGGTGTCTCATCTTACAAGGTAAAGTGATGTATCGCATCATTATATCATTAATGTGAAAATGAGTCTCACTTTTACTTTAATGATCTCACCATTGCGTTATTAAAGGTAGATATTTCACTTTAGAGAATCATTATCTTTTAAGCATATGTTCCTGTGTATTATAATTTTTCTAATATTGTTTGATGGCTGAGAATCTATCGATAAAATCTCACATTTTATTTATTATCTAAAGTGAAATTCTTACTTTCTTTAAAAGATTCTTGCCCAACTTGAGGATGGAGAATCATGGATCATGAATCACTAGGTGGATGGAAATTTGACTTAATTAACAAGATGAAAAGATTTAGTCTACATCAAAAATGGGTTGGTCAGGTGATGAGATATGGGGATGATTAAAGACTAGCGGATCTGGCATGAGACCTTTGTTAATTGTTGCATCATCATCATTGGTAAAGAGTAAGTGCATAGATGGATGTTAATTTGAAAGTTTAGTTACTGGAAAATTTCTTCTATGTGATGCAGGTTTGCGAATTCTCCTGTGAGGGTGATTGCTTATAGCTTGGTTTATGGATATGCTATGTACAAGTGGTGGGAGTATGTATCAGGCTGATGATGAGTCCAATTAGTTTGTGTGGCGTGGCGGCAACTGCAGATTCATGCTTCTAAACTACGAGGATTTGGTTAAAAATTTTGTTGATTTGATTTGGAGGAGTCCATAAACAGTGTCAGCATGACTGCTGAACTGCTCTAGAGTTGCTTCATTTTTTTCCCCTACAGATTAGAAAATCGAAGGGATGACAAAATATCATCTCCTTTTTCATCTGACTAGAGATAACTTCGTCTTTCCTCTAATCCCAAGTAGCCTCTGTATGTGCTCAGGAGGATCTCGTGTCCCTTGTTTCTTTATTTTACTTAATTGTATAAATAAATGTATGAAATTAACACTATGTTTGAATGTTTTTCTTATTAGTGGAAATCGGACGAATCTAATAAAAATGGAAGGATTGGAAGAGAACAAATTTACCTTCCTTTTTACTTGAGAGATTATTAACAAAACGAAATGAAATGTCAACAATCTTCAGCAAATTTTTCGATCCCTTCACTTTACTTCAAATTTGAGAAATAAAAAAACATGGGGTCTTTAAAATTTTGAAGGGAATAATAGAAAACCAGTCCTCATAAGCTACTTGTCTAATGTATATTAAAACTCAAATAACAAAATTTATTATGGCAACCATTTTCGTTTCATCAATTTTTATTACTTAAATTTAATTCCTAAATTATCTTATTAACGAGTTATTTTTAAAAGTATATATTAATCTAAATGGTTTTTTTTCCAATGTACCCAAGATAAGTTTTGTTCCCAATTTAAACTTTTTTTTTAATTTATCAAAACTTTTTGGTCATGACCATAATAATTATTTAAAAATAAATCAATACTTAATTAACCTAGGGAGCCAAAAAAAAAGAAAAAAGGGTAAACGTGCAGAGCAAAAGGGGTGCTTATATAAGCCCATTGTTTTGAACAAAACCAACTGGTTAATGGATTGGGCTGAGCAGAGACCCGTGCTTCATATCTATAGCAAAATAATAAATAATAAAAAAACCCTCAATCAGCAAACAAGGGTTCTTGCTCTTTTTCTGCTTCTCCTCGAATTTGGTTCACTGTTGAAAACAAAACAGCGAAGAGGAAACCGAGGGGAATCGGAGAGAAAGGTATCGCCGCCGTTGTTGGGAGGGAGGGAGGGAAGATGAGGCTGCTAACGCACAACATGCTGTCGTCAAACATAAAGGGGGTGAGCAAGGGGTTCCCGCTGCGGATCGAGGCGGAGAAAGTGGTGGAGAAGCCGGTGGAGATGAACGGCGACTTCCTCAAGAAGATGTTCGACAAGATCGACTGGAAGGCCTTCGTGGAAGCTTCTAGAACCATTGGTTACTCGGAGCTACCGGACGAGGCCGACTCGGCCATGCTGGAATCGGACGAGTTCCTGAGCAGGTTCCACCACGCACTCCTGGAGCTCCACCTCGAAGAAGGCGCCCTCGTCTGCCCTGACACCGGGAGGCGCTTCCCTGTTAATAAGGGGATTCCCAATATGCTTCTACATGAGGATGAGGTCTGAATTTTTTGTCGTAATTATTAATTATAGTTTCTCTTTTCTTTGGCTCTGTTCTCTCTTACTCTGTATTCGGAATATTATGTTGGTAAGGGTTTGGCTGTGTTTTGTTTACTGATGTTGTACCCTCCGCACATTTTGAATTTTAGCCGTTTACTATTTTCCTTCAATCTACTCGGTTGAGAGACCGGACCAGTGCTGAAACTTCTCATGAATTTTGACGATTTCGTATTGTTTATTCTTTATGGAGTTGGAAAATTTATCATCAGAAACAACAACTAATAAATATTGTACAAATTATATAGGGTATGGGTGCCCCAAAAAATATCTAGGCAACCATAACAAAAACCCTAGTGACGATATCATAATCTGAATGCTGAGTTTCACTTCTCTTAGATCATCTTCACTAAGTGCTTGGTGCCTGTTTGGTTAACAAGTGATGTCTGAATTGATGCCATTGGAAATGTTTCTGTTTGTGCCTTTTTTTCCCCCCTCCTCTTTGCGTAGAAGTGACTGGCTAAAAGTATTAGTTTCAATCCTTAATCCTTCTAAATTTAGTTTTAACACCATTCGCAATTTTACCAAACCAGTTCGATTATGATCATTTTACACTTGTTTAAGTGATTCTGCCAGAGGATGTGAATACAACAGCCACAGGAACGAGTTACAATTGAGATAAGGTTTGTTGGGTCTTTTTCGTTAAAGATTAAGCAGTAGTACTCAGCTGAAGGCGCTTTCAATCTTTGTAGTAGTTGCCAAATTCTTAAGCCACTATTATTTTGCGTTCCTTTCTCAACAGTAGCTTCACATTCCCACCAATCATTTGAGAAGTTAAAGTTATCCATGCAACAACGCTCAAAGAGATATCTTTCATCTGAAACTCGAAGCAGAGGGGGGGGGGGTAAAAATACTCTGCTGGAGATTCATAAATTAGTATCAAAGCCCTTCTCCCTCACGAACATAGCAATACAATCATGATGGCTGTCAACAAGCTAAAATTTGCGGCACATATCCTCCTTCAACAATGCGTGTGAAGTAGTTCTCAACAGCCTGTGCAAAGCAGTATTATAATCGCTATTTCCCTGATTTGTGAGTAAACCTTTTCTTTGATCCACACTCGAAAAAGCACATGCGTTCACACGTGGATGCAGTTAGGCGCAGGCAAATGAAGCAAATCATAAGAATTGATAAGCTAAGTTACAAGTTACTACAGCCTAAAGTAAAGGGACTTGCTTGTGTGCGCCATGATAATGGTCAAGACCAAGTGCTAAATGGTTAAAAAAAGATAACAAAAATGTCCTGACCGAATAATAATTGGAGTAGATCCAGCAGTATGATTAAATAAATTTATTTGCAGAATTGAAGCTGGGTAGATTGAGTGTAAAATCTGTCCAAAATTTTTCCTGTAGGAAATACAAGTGGATAGTGATCTAAATTGTACGGTGTTGAAGCCCCAAACTATGCTTTCACCGTCAAAGGCAGGCATCAAATATGATTGCCAATTGAAGTTAAACGTTACCATTCTGCGACTATATTGGATGCTACAAATTCTTATCAGTATTATACCTGATAATCTATTCATTGCCTACTCCACTTTGAGAACAATCTTCATGAACTCATACACAAAGTAACTTATCGAAGCTGAAGGTAGTACCTGAACAAGGGAAAATTAAAATGGCAAGTGTGTTAATGAAAAGCAACCTCAAGCAGCATGGAAATAAAAGACAAAGGAAGAAATTGGCAGATGGATCATTATACTTTTAAAAGAAAAAACTGAGAGCATACATGTAGTATCTACTATAAATCTAAATTCAACCTAGACGAAAATGATCTTAAATCAGCACAGAAATTTTATTATGGATCATTTACTATACACACCTCCTTGATCAACAGAGAAAATGGATTTTTTCTTGGCAATATACAGAAGAATCAATGTTTCAGGAAAAAAAAAAAAGAGAGCCTGTAATGATGCTACCGATGATCACCAAAATGACAACTGACATTGGGGAATAATGCAGGGGAAAATGATTCCCATAGAGAGAGTTGAAACATCTCAGAAACAAGGCATTGTTACGTTGAAAGAATTGAAGAAGAACCATGTACAAGCAATGCTAGCTAGCGATCAGTGCTCACTACATCACACTGTAAAATGGAATGCAGATGATTTAACAAAGACATTAACCTACATGCACTACAAATCCATATTCTCTACATTAAAAAATAAAGGAAGTTGTAATGTAGTGAATCATCAATATGAACAGATTTGTGACCTGTGCTGTGCATAACATGCCTACTTCAGGAGATATTCCTAATGGATAAATATAGCAAATCCAGTAAAATATAAATAACTAACTAGGCCATGCCAGGAAGTTGAGATTTCACATGCCTGTAGTAAGCTGGGAATAAGTCCTGCATAAAGAGCTTGAATGCCTCCTCGTTCCACTATATTGAGGAAAGTCGCAAAAGAACTTAATCTAGCAGACTGGACTTGCAATTGAAGCCGCCTCCTTACCACTTCAAATGGGTACGTAGCAGCTTCTGCACATGCGCCAGCAATCGCTCCATACAACAGTGTCCTTACTGGTCCCAACTCAAGCTGATCAAAGGCACTCAATTCCTTCCCTTGTTTGTGCAAATTCTGGATTCGTTGCCTTCCTTCCGGTGAATGCAGATAAGCTGATTTCAGTATATCGTACACACCATAAAAAACTGCACCGGAAGGAGCCATACTTATAATTGATGGAACTAAACCCTTGTAAAGAGAAAAGAATCCTTCAGTTCGAACCATGTATTGGAAAGCACCAATTACACCGCCCAAAGCCTCCCCACCAGGTGCCACCAGCTTGGTCCGGATCTGCGAGAAACCAAAAGTAAATATTTCCATTTGATTAATTACACCACATGGCTAAATGTGTCCACTTCTGTTTTTATTTGCTACAGAACCTAACTTCTTATTTGTGAATCAGGTGTTCACACTGATCTGAAGAAACCATGCATGGACCAAGTCAGATTCAGAATGCTAGCGCCATTAAGAAATTACTTGGAAGGGGTTAAGAAACAGATTTGAATAATCTCATTTCAGCTTCTTGAATGACCTGGTCATTTCCAGGACAGGGTCCCATAGTCCTGTACATGGGCAGAGGGGCTATTTTTGTGTGTCTACTAAAATAACATGGCCATGTTAGGAGCTAATCCAATTGGATCCATATCCATATGAAACATGCAGATTAAGCTCTTTTCATTTAACTACTATACATAATGCTAAAGGGGCACAGCCAGCTAGACAGGAAAAAAGAGATAATCAGCAAAGCATAGAAGGATAAGTATTAACTTCTTTTATTTTCTTAAGATTTCCATCAGCATAGCAGTGGAACTACCAACAAGAACTGTTCTCCATGTTCTTCATAGGTAGTGACTCCAAATCCAGATAAATCATTCCAAATGTTTCCTTAACTTAAGAAAGTTATGAACTTAAAACATTATGTTGCTTTTCACTAGTTCAAACCAAAGCTTGGATACCAGACAGTTGTTGGGGACACACAACTAATAGGTTGCTAATCAGTTCCTGCAACTGAAACAGATAAAAATACTGCAATATTAATATCAAGAGTCGTAAGTTTACTGGCTAAGCTCATTGCAATCTATGAATTCAAGACCACCCAACTATCATGAACTGTCTATTATAAAAGCTTAAGCTTTTAGATAAAGTCATATTATCTTTAAAGCGGTCTCTCAAACAAGAGCTCATTGAGCTTGAAAAATGCTGAAGTTTAACCTTGTATTTAGTAGAACAAGAACAACAAGGATCAAGTATTAGGGCGCTTGGTCATAGAGACTTTGATAACATGTCATGAACCAACTCGAAGCTTTTAGGAAAGAGCCCATGAATGGGGCCACATATAAGACCAATGATAATGACAATGGGCATGTTTGTGTGCTTTCCTTTTCACATGCAAACTTATGCACACGATGCTAACTCATGCTACTTTATTTGGTTGTGCTTTAAAAGATGCACATGATACTAACTCATGCTACTTTATTTGGTCGTGCTTTAAAAGAGGAAATGAACTAAGGAAGAAACCATAATTCAGAATTTGAAATTCCCACATACAGTGTCAAGCGGCAGGCAAATAATGGTAGCAGTAATCCCAGCAGCGGCGCCAGCAATAAACCTCTCAAAATTAGTTGTTTCCTCATTTCCGGAGAATCTGAGCAGTTGCTTCCTATAGGTATCGTAAGCACAAAAGTTAACCGCTTTGAATGGAGCCGTCCGCAGAATATTTACAAGGTTTCCCTTCCAAAAGCCTCTCAACCCTTGAGAAATGGCAATTGTCCTAACAAGCTCAAGTATATTCTTCTTCTCACCACGAACTATATATTCCAGCTTAAGTCTTTCAAGCGGAGCAACACAAGTTCTGTGACACAGCCAAATGAATACTACACAAATATTAATTTCCATTGAGGAAAGCAACTATAAAAGAATATCTTTAATTACAAACACTGATACACAAGTTAACATTAACTTTAGCAACAAATTTTGCATAGTAATTGAACTGTACCTAGAAACCATGGCAGCTATAGCACCAGCCCATAGGTGCTTGGTGGTGTTGTTGACGGCATTGCCTCCTCGTACCCTCCTCCTAACCTTGTGTACCTCAACGACAGCGTCCGAAGTGGTCTCCTTGTCGGAGGTGAGGTCCCCATTCTGCACCACGTAGGCCTTCGTCTCCGCGACGAGCTTACCGCTGGGCAAGCTCACCGACAAGAAACAGCCACCGGATGCGGCCGGAACCTTCCGCCGGCGCCGCCAGGGGTTCGATTCGGGATGAGTTGAAGCGGCGCGAATCCTGAAAGAAATCAAGCGAACGAGGGAATCGGGAATTGCGGGTTCGAGAAACAAACCACCGGGCCCTGCGGCGAGGGAACCAAGATCGGAAGTGGGATTGAGTTGATGGTGAGTAGTGAGGTCCTGCGGTGGCATTTTTCTGAAACGGTGCCGTTTTCGAAGAAGGGGGTGTTGTATTATTATTTGGAGTTAGTTAGGGATTGGAATTGAATGTGGAGACATGACATGACGCGGCACTATCTCGAATCAGAATAATTGAAATCGGAGGCATTTTTCTCTCTTCTCTGCTCCTTCTTTCAAGTTGCGACATCATCCTTCCCTTTGGCTAATCTAGTTGCAAACACAATTTGACATTATCCGTTCCGTTTACATCTCCTTCCTCATTCATGACTCATGACAATCAAACCCTTTGATTCAATACTCTCACTTTTTATATAATTATTAATTAGTAATATAGCATTTTTTTCAACACTCACTTTATCTCAATCTTTCAAAAAATGGGTAGAGTTTGGAATTAGGGGTGTAGTTATAAGTAAACTCTTTGACTTCACCTAATTAAATGGTAAATAAACAAATGTAAATTTATTTTTCATAAGCTTCCCATCAAAGCTCACTAATAATTCATATACAATTGTTAAAAACAATAATTCCTTTTAACAAAAATGTAAACAACAATAGTTCGTATATTATTTAGTATAAAACTGTCTTTTTTCTTTTTAAATGTAGAAGCAATTGTAGTACATCTATATATTAACAAACCTCACTTGATGCATTGAAGCCCATCATCCATTTAAACCCATATCCAATAAACAAGTCACTACCCAACTAAATAAAAGCACAATTAGGTTCCTCATCTCGTTGCTCTCACTCTTGCTCACGTTCTCACTTCTCACACACCAATGCCTCTAGAAATTGAAATCATTCCCATGATTTACAAACAAAGAGAGATTCCCCAAACCTCTCAGGAGAAAATATCACTGGCCAAGAGGGATGAGGAGGAAAAAGAAAAATGTAGTAGTTCTCATAACCTAATGTCATAGTTGTCACACACCTTTATTGGGTGGGGATCTTGCTTAATTGGTTAATCCCAACTAACTTACAGTGGACTGGAATTTAGAATTTGCAGTGAAGCATTTATTTTACATTTTGACTGGATAGTCGGAAAATTTGTGCTGATCTCAGAAATTAAAGGACAAAAATTTACCAATTCTTTGTCTAGATTGAGAAAGAATTGGAGGAAGTAGAAATAAATATGTTATCCTTACACCTATGATCCCTCGGACAAATATATACTCTGAACTATGCCTCCGATGTATGGGTATTTGAGTGATAACCAACAGATATTTTTTGGTCAAATGATTATTTTTTCCTATGAATTTGGTTTCCTTTCTTATGTGTATAACAATGTTAATTTATAACATATTTTAGCTATAAGTTTCTTCTATTTTTTACGTATGTTCAGTTGGTTGCAGTTGACTCATTCTTTGATTTCTTTTGTTTTTGGTGTTTAATTTCTTGATGTAAAATTGGTCTAAAAAGGGTTTGGAGTTCAAAAGCATCAAGGTGTAGGAGGAATTAGTTTCTTCTTAGTCTTGGATTTCAACTTGAAACTACATTAGGGATTTAACCAAAGTTACCGTACTGCTTTTGAATTCATAAAATTATGCTGTTGACTGCTAACTGCTAACTGCTAACTGCTAGGAGTACTTGTTTTTAATTCATATTAAATGAAATGAACAACTGATTAATTTGTTTGGTGAGTGGTGTTCATTAAAGCAGTTTTCTTGGCTTTGAAGCCTCAAGCTAATTAGATTGGCTATGTTGACCAGAGTCAACCTATTTTCATAGTCGTGCATAACTTTTTAGCTATTGATCTTCCTTACGAGGAATACAAATTTTCTTCTAACTCGAAGTGTAGATGAGATTAATGCCATCACTTGTCTGTTTTTGTGATTATAAAAATAAATAAATAAATAAAAATCCTAAGTTTGTGCTATGAGGAGTGAAACTGTTGCACTCGTGCTGGATTAAAATATCCAATACTTAACATTCTGAGTTGAGAATGTTGTGGCTCTTGCTTATTAAGGAACTAATTCTTGGAATTGCTTAATGATATTCAACAGAGTTATCAATGTTTGCTGCCTATGCGGAACTATACCAGAATCTGGCCCTCTGATAAGGGAAAGCCAGTGATCATTTGTTGATAGAGAAAATCACATTAGTCAAATTGAACACATTTTTGTAATGGTAAAGAAGCAAACTGTACATGTTGCGAGTTAAGTGCTTAGTTTCAAATCCTGAAGAAATCTACCAAAATTCTGCTTATCATATGGCAACATGGATAATTAAATTTTGGATGATCAAGAACACAATATGCATAAATATTATTATGATACCAGGTTAGTTTCCATTTTTTTCCCTCTCTTTTTCTGAATTTGCAAATCACTAAAACAAGGTGAACTAGTCATCCATTGGTACTTGCTCTAGATTGACCAGCACCTCACTTTTTGGAACTTATGGCTACATTAAAAAAGAAACTTAGGCTATATATATATATATAAATATATATATATTTAAAATAAAAAAGAAAAGAAACATAGAGCACTACAAATTAAGCTGAAAATTTATACATGACTACATGAGTAGTATCTGCAAGCAAGCAAGCTAGCTAGCTTCTTCTAACTAACTAGCAGAAGAGGCTGCACCTTTTCTTCAAGAAATTGGAAGGGCTCTGATCCGGTGGATGCATGAACTTGCAGTTAGGACAAGAAGGGGAAGACTTGCACAGCATCACCAACATGTGGCACCTCATGCAAACCGTGGCCACCATCTCCTTGTGTTCTCCCTCGGATGAAGCCGTCGCCGCCGCCGACAACCACGATGGACCATCTGAAATACCTTTCTTACACTTGCTCGGTTCCTTGAACAACAGATCATCATGATGTTCACCCAAATTCTGCTTCGCAGTATTCTCATTCTTCCTCAGTGAGTCACATGTCAAGTTCAGGTCAAGGTCTAAGCTCACGCGATGAGGAGAAGCTATCTGCCCTGACTGCACAACAAATTCATTATAAGATTAATTAAGGACTTTACCAAATGATATATATGTATGTGCATACATGGATTAATTTTCCAACAAGTACCTGAATACTGAGGAATTGACGCAACTTATCAGCAGGGAAAGGGGTATTGAGGTGAAGCCCTATGTCAAAGAGGGGTTTCTTTGTCTCTGGATTCGAATCCTTGAAGAATTCTCGGGCAAATGGTTCTTCCCACTTCCTCTTCTTCGGCATTGCTTCGAATTCTGCTGCGTGGAGAACTTGGGTTCTTGGTTTCTCATGCGCTAGCAGCGCTTTGTGAAAGGGGACCATGGCTCTGCTCTGCTCTGCTCTGCTCTAAAGACTTGTTTTCACCCTGTGGTTTGTCTCTTGTCGAATGTTGTATCAGATTGAGGTGTTTATATAGGAGTGAAGGACGGAGGTTATGTGGATGTTCTCAAGCAAAAATTACTCATAGCATGCATGTTTTTTTACCTAGAGGCTTGATACGTGGATTCACCCGCAATCTATTTTTGAACTAGAGTTTTAATTAAATCTCATTCAACGATACATGATAAATAAATCGATATGATATTTTATTTAAAATAAATAAAAATTACATTTAATTTTAAGTTTAACTTTTACATATTTATTATTTTAGAGTTATATGAAGAGAAATTGTGCATCTAATTTTAAATGTTTTTAATATGTTAGTACCATTATTATTAGTATGTGAAGATTTAAACACTCACCTTTATACAATTTAAATAAATATAGATTTCAATTATATAAATGTCCAATTTATATATAATCTTTACTAATAATATATATTTCATTCTCAATTGACATCATTTTTAACGCTTCGCATAGTTAAAATACACACTTGCTTCAAGGACGATGTTTACATGTGAATTTAGGTATGTATGTACCAATAACATTTCTTTTTATATTTATTTGAACTATCATTGACATCTTTGGAATATAAAAATAAAAATAATTTTTTTCAAAACACAATTGAGTCTGTACAAGAAATCTTTCTAAATATAATATTGAGTTGTGATATTTGTATTTATATGCAGGATATTATGCTACTCCATTATTATAAGAGATTTTAATGAGACTTACATCTTAAAAAAATTTCGTTTAATGATATTTTACGATAAAATAAGTACAAGTAAAATTTTTCTATAATATTTTTCTTCCTACATACAACTTAACTTGATTTTTATTTTTTATTTTTGGATGCGTGACTTAACTTGATATAAATATATTTAAAAGATTAACATTTATTTTGCTTGAATCAACACACATTGAAAAATAAGTATCTCTTGTTAAATGTAGTTCGCTATTTAGTACAAAATGGCCATCTTATCCATGCGCCGACTCCATGCACTGAGGCAAGCTTATGTTATTGCTGGTATAAAACGATCATCACCGCATCAATCTTAATAAATAAACAAAAATCTATCACAGACGTACATTACTCGCATCATATGTCATGTATGTGCAAAATAAAATAAACAACGACATAGTAATCGTAGGATAAATTGAATCAAATTAAATAGGCTTCTCCATATGACATTATCACGTACATACTACTCTTATAAAGGCAAACCGAAAGGGCAAGCTTTGGCACTAATGAAAGGCCGTGAGAACTAGGGGGAGAAATAGGAGGGGGGGGGGGGTTATGGCGTGGTGCATTAATGTTGTATGTATACAGTTGAAGGGGGAAAGAAGGTCTTGAATGCCAATGGGGTTCTTTAATGTATGAAATATTAACTCCAACTTCCCCAATTGGGTCACTCAAAAATCTAAAAAATTTAAAGCTCTCAACACCCCCTCGTCAGCCATTAAAACGAACCACGTCCACTGATGACATATGCTGCTATTAAACACTCTAAGAAGTTATAAGGGGCTTTAAAGGCCCTCAACACCCTCTCCTGTTAAACCAACCAAGTCCTATGAGTTACCAAATATATGAACGCATATTTATTGTTCCCTTTCTCTCTCCTAAATAAATTCTCCAAACAACCGCTCCTCACTTCATCCCTTCCCTTCACATCATCAGCTGCACTTCATGCCCATCGTTATAATAACTTTCTTTTTGTGTGGTTTAGGGGAGCTAAAGAGTAATGTTTTAGAGTCCTAATTATTCTTTTAATTATTTATAATTATGCATTTATGAAAATTTTAAATAAAAATTAATGAGATTTAGATAAGTGTATAATTAAAGACAATTAATAAAATAAATAGATCAAAAAGTAAGACTATCAAACATTATTGATCAAATATAACAACTGACAACCAAACAAAAATTTCTCCCTCAGAATAACTTGACAATTTAGCTTTGATGCGAGTCCTCTTGTGTGTGTGTCTATATATATATATATATATATATATCATCAAAACAATTTTTAATTGTATGAAACTTGAATTCCCTGTAATGCTTGTCTATTTTTTTTTTTTTTTCGAGAGAGTCATCCGCATAAATTTATCACACTCCTGATTCTTATTATCATCATGGACCGTATATTAAAGTAATTTGTCGGGGATGATACCTGAAATAATACTCCATGTAGGCAATTAGTGCTATTTATTGTTCCTCCTCTTCCCGTTATTGTAGAAGAGTTACTCATTGTTATTTTTACAATGTCATCTAATTATATTCAGATGCATTAATCTATTAATAAACTAAAAAAAGTAAAAGTGATAATTAATGTAGTACAGACAAATTATTTCAATAACACCCTTAATTAATTTATACTAATGGAGTAACCCTTAATATGCAATAGGCAACGAGAGTAATGGTATTACATCAGGGTGTTTGGATGGGGAAGTTATACAGGATAGATTTAACCATAGAAAAAATAAACAGATAATATGTTAGAGAAGACTTCAATTAATTTATTATGAATATCAAATGAAAGAAACTTTAAAATGTATTTTCTTAAGGTATTTTATATAACTCAAAAGAGTAAATTTTAATTTTCTCATATTCACAAGAAATTTTAAATTAGTTCTCTTTGTTTATACTCATCCTTAAACTCTACTATCCCTCATCATCTACAAATCTTTGTCCATCGCCTGCCATTGTCGATCACCGGTCAGCCATCGCCTTTCACCGGTTGGCCTGCTGCTCTTTAGTCATCAGTCAACTCCTATTGCTCGCTAGCCGGCCCGTGCTAGTCACATATCAACCCTCGCCAGTCACAGGTCAATTCCCGTCAGCCCACGTTGGTTGCCGATCAAACCCCATCAGTAGTTGTTCAGACAGATGTTGCAGGTTAGACAAATCAGCCCCTCTAGTCATTGGTAGCTAGTCAGACCTCGCTAGTTGATTGTTGTGGACTATTACTTGTTGAATGTTGCTTGGCGCCTACCTAAAGTAGGTAATACAATTTTATTATCCAAATAAAGTATTTTGTATACGAAATAATATAATTAACTTATCCAAACAAAAAAATTTAAAGTAAAAGGAATTCAATTGAATTATCTCAATTTTGTTGCATGTCAAATTCTTTGAAATTTAATACCTCTTCCAAATACAAGCTAGTAAAATTATATTTTGTTAAGACATGTAATTTCGTTCTTTCTTAAATTGTTTGTTAACCTTAATTTGATAAATAAATTGAAACCAATGGACTAAATAATAGTAATACTTAATTTAAAATATCTAGTATGCTTTATGTTACGAGCAATTCGGTTAGACCATGATAGCTAGTAAATCTTGCCTCAAGACAAGCCTAACATCTATCAAAGTGGAAGAACGTGGTGATGTGTGAGCTTTGAATCCAACGAAAGTTAATGTATGAGTAATATGAGGTAATATTGAGTAAAAACGTACCTTGAGTATAATTATGATTCACGTTCATATACTTTGTGTGAATGGATTTTGTTTGGTTCATTGGGATGTTTGGTAATCGTAGCAGTGATCGTTACAAGCTCATCATGACTTGAGTAATTAAGCTTTTATGTCTTATGAAAGCTAGTTCGGTTACATATTGATGCTTGACTTCTTGTTGTGTGAGGTTTGGGCCTATGATTCAATGTATAGGGTTGAGATCGTGTTACGCACGTGAGAATGGGTCGTAGGGATCTCGACTTAACATTATGCTACATGGATCTTAGGTTTAAGATTGGACCATAACAATTTGTTAGAAGATTTAATTTAAAGACTCTAATGAAAAATACTCCTACTACCGTAGTAATTAATGCTTTGAAATTGTGACTTGGGAAAATTTGACAAGGGAGAAGAAATCCAAGCTAAGGGAAAAAGAGTCCCAACTACCAAGCCATTAAAGGCATTGAGAGAGAGAGATGTAAGGTTCAATTTCAAGTAAGGCTACCTGCCTTCATTAAAACCACCTTGAATTCACTTAAATGCAGACTTCAACAGCGACTAAATTAAAACAACTCTGCTTTCTTGGTCACCTTTCTTCATCACTCCCACCGGCAGATTTCTTCTGTTAAATGTCCCAACCCACCTTCCCCTCCCTTCATTTATGTTTCACTTCTTTCTTCCAGTTTCAATCACTTCCCACGTATTAGAAACTGTCAGAATCTACTGAGCTACCTTAGCTGAATCCACACCCTTTTGAGGGAGAAATTATTAAGAGTTCATGAACAATCAAATATGACCGTACATGTTATATCTCATAGTAAAGTGATATTTTAGTTAAAAGGGTAAGTTAATAGTAAATTTTAATAACAAATATTATTACAAACTAGAGTTAAAATGTTATTTTATTATCAAATATAACATAATCTGTATGATAATTTATTCTAAGGTTTTATTATGGTACCTCATCAAATTTAAAGATAATGATACTTTATGGTTATATGTGGTTAACTAGCATTTGTCCTATTAACTCTATTTATCTATTATTTTAAAATTAAAAACAAATTATGACTATTAAAATATAAAGAGATACTGACATCTTTATAAAAATTAAGATAAAAAAAAAAGAACCATTTATTCTATGAGCAGGTATCTAAGAAATTATCCGAAAGGAAGTCCTCTTATCTACCGCCACACACAGCACAAAAGAAGCACTTAATGAGAGATGCTTTTAAAGAAGCAAAGCACTTAATGAGAGATGCTTTTAAAGAAGCATTCTACATATTAATCCTCAACATGAAAAAACAGGGTACTACTGATAATTAGTCTTACATGTGAATTGAAGGTCTCTCATAATTATGATGATTATTATTACGTCAAATTTATGTACAATTATTAGTTTTTATACATATAATTATTGCACGCATATTTCAATTACTTTTTTATAATAATAACATTAGGATATATATGGATCGTACAAGGGCCCATTTGGGTCCAAGAAACCCCTAAATGAAAAATTCTACCTTTTGGGCAACTAAAGCCTATACCAAAAACAGACCAATCATCCTAATGACTTTTTTTTTTTTAATAAAAAAGGAATATGGCAACGTCCCAATTCTCAACATATTGGGCACTTCCTAAGGAGTGTCCTGTATGATCACACCCCTCCCCTGTATTATGCAGCAAGTAGCAACCGCCATCTCCATGCAAGAGTATAAAAGGTGTATTGCTCCTACGCACACATCATAGTTATATTACGTCTTAATTGAGCTCTAGTTAATTTAGTTTAATTTGTTTGCAGAGTTAATGGGGGGTAGTTTCTAATGGATCAACAGTATGAATGCAGAGGACATGTTTAATTACCTGTAAGACAGTACTTGGGACCATATTGCTGAAGAACAACAGAATGAATGACTTAAAGCTAGCTAGCTAGCTATTCACTCGTACGTGTGATCAAATATGTAAATATATATATGTGTGTGTGTACGTGTATATATATGTGTGTGTGTGTGTGTATGTATGCATGCTGGATGATAGGTTTCTGTTGTGTTTTGTGTGTGCAGGATCATGAGGATTCAGGAACAACTGTTAGGTGGGTCCCACCTTTTTTATAGGCAAAAATTACGTGAATTGGAAGGTTTCATCAGTTTTTATGGTGGCCGCAGTAGTAGTTCTGAGTTTCCCAGTCCGGTTGGTGGTGCCATGTTTATTAGTGGTTATTGTGAATGAGGAACTATTGATCATGCCAGTATGAATTAAATATGATAATAATTAATATATATTTTTCATGCTTGATAAATGATGAAGTAAGGGTTGGCGCTACAAAAGAATGTGCGCATGGCAACCACGGTTTCAGAATGCGGCTAAACAAACTTCCTACAGTTGCAGCAACAAAGAACGTATCAGTTAACCGCACTTATTAAATGTGGCTAGTACCTCAGCTAACAACGCTTTCTAAATGTGGTTAATGTCTTGTTAATTATCTAAAAAATAAGTCCAAATTAAGGGATCAACATCCAATTTACAACACTACATATCAAAGTATCGCTAAAAGCCAAAGTTCTAGCTAGCACTGACAAATTGTGGAAACATTTTATATTATACGGGCCTTCTATGTTGAAAAATTATAAGTATTTTAAAAGTTCTTGTCCCACATTGGTTAGTTCACAAACCTTTTAAGTATTTATATACCTTAATGCTTGATGTATTGGTAAAAAGGACTTGAGAAGGAAGTTGGGCTTGCACACATGAGTTCAAGCCATTTGGGCTCAGCGAAGTGCAAATTGATGGATTTGTCCCCCTTGCGCGCACGATAATGAGCCTCCTAGTCTTTTTGATAGAATTAATTTTTTGGACTATTGCAACTTACATAAAAACCACATTTTTCACATGTGCACCGTCCAAACCGTTCATCTTTTAAATTTCTGCCACCCACCCTTAAATTCTGTCGTCCACAAATTAATTTCCCACTAACCTTGAAAACTATAGAATGTTCCCTATATAAGGCAAGCTATTCATTGACGCAATACACATCAGAATCTGCTACCTTTTCCCCTTCTTCCTTTTCCTGGACTAAATTATTCTTGCTAGTTTTGTCACCCGGAGTAATATAATATCTGGAAGGTGCTATTTTATCATGGGGGAGTGTTCAGATTAACACCCAAATAAACTCTCAAGGACAACGAATTTAGTTTCATGACTCAGCACGTTTTCATGTCCAGCATCCCGTTGCTGTTAAGCTCTCAATTTTCAACATTGTAAGCATAAATAAAAAAAACCACCAATAAATGAAACTAAATAGGGACCTTAACTATGGTTTCATTTTGCATGTTTACAAGAAAGAAATGATAAATAATTGTAGATCTAATATATGAGTGAAATTTCACTATAAAGAAGGTCAGGAACATTCAACATGTGAGGCGAAGACGGAGAACTCCACCATTGGAGCACGAAGTAAAGCTTTGCCACTCAGAACAAGAGTGATAAACAAATGAAGCTCCACCGCAAAAAGAACTGTTGGTGGCAGAAGGAGAAAGGCAGTGGATGGCAGTGATTGGTGGCATAATGCAAAATGCGAAAGGCGATGGTCGGCGACAAAGTTGTTAAACTATCAAGTTAACTTGTAAACTCTTACGACTTTATGATTTTACTACATAAAACGAGTTCACATTTATATTAGTAAACTCTTACAAGTTTAAGAAAACTTTTAACAAAATCGGTCAACTCTTGAGTTTACGGAGAGTTCGCGAGTTTACTTAAACTCTTAAGTTTGATAACTTTGGCTAGCGGCAAAATGCGGAAGGCAATGCAACGTTGAAGAGGAAGCAAGTGAGAGGGAGCAAGGGAGTGAGGGAAAAAAGGGAATGTGAGAGGAAGCAAGGGAGACTGTGAGAAGTAAATAGTTTGGGCTCAAATGATTCGGCCCCCACGTCCATGTGGGCCGTAGTAAAAAAACTGATCTTTTTTAGTGTTTTTTGGTAATGTTGTTTAATTTGATGGGGTAATAACCCATGTATGGGTTTGAAATGGGTTAATTTCGAATATATGGTGGGGGAGAAAA